>JABXWE010019767.1:0-14589 GCA_014611495.1 Limonius californicus | reverse complement strand
TACTGATCACTAGTATCAGACATTTTAAATTAAATTAAGAAAACGTGGGAGTACCGATTCATACAAAACTCTAACCAACAAATAACTTGGAACCGTCAACAAAACATATCAGGTCTGTTCATGTCAAAACTAGCAATTGCTTAAACAATAACGGAAAGCTAACAGATGCTTAACATTTTTATTCTTATAATAATTGCGCAATTGCTTTTTCTTAAAGGATTTGCTTTGCTAATAAGCAATTGCTTAATTTTTATTCATAAGGCTCATTAAACCATAAAATGTGCTGTTTTTAGTTAATATTCCTAGAAATTTCGCATTTTATGTCAACATGGCAACGCTGTGCTTCTAAAGGACACAAAAATGCTACAGGAATCTGTAGTATCGTCGCTTTCACATGATGAATAAACTCTGTGTAGTTCGAGTCCCGCCTGCTTGGGGGCTAGACCCTGGCGATCCTAGCGGACGGGACTATTTTAACGATACTATATAACCCATAAGGATAACTCTCTTTATAAATATACTGCTCTTTGGTTATAGGTAACAATATATGTTTCTGATCGTGTTCGTTTTCTTGCTTTCGTCTTCTTTAAAGCAGCTTGGTCTAACCCAGAGATTATCCGAAACCCTCTCCTATTTTCTTACACTGGCTCCTGTAGTGGAACATCGGAACTGCTGGGAGTCCGAGGATTTTCTAATTGATTCTAATATTATCGGGGAGATTAAGCCTTCAAAACGCCACGTGGGTTAAACAAATTGGCTAGAAAGGGGGTTAATATGCGGGATTAGATACGTTTATTAAAAAAGTATTTTAGATATTACAAATTATGTTTGTTGTTGTCTAATTAATATACTACATAGTTGAGCCGTGATAGGTTTTTGGCTTCTCCAGCGCAGGGATTCCTTCCTTCCTGTGGGTCCTTGCGTCTACTTGTGGTTGTGAAGTTGGAGATTCTGCTTCCTTTAGTTGTTGTTCGAAATAAGAGGTTGCTACTAGGAGTTCTTGGATGGGTCTTTGGTGATTGTTTGTGGTATCTTGGGTGTCTAGAAATTTAATTAAAAAGTGTAGTGTTGTCCGTAAATGTGTGTATTAACAATGCCCATGGCATTGTAAGAAGGTATTTTCTAGGAAGCTGTTTTGTTGTTGTTGTTTTGATTGTTAGATTTATGAGATAGGGATCGATTCGTGGATTTCTGAAAATGTTGGGTTGCCAGCGTAGGATAGATGAGCACTGCATTGAGTTTTATCCGCCACTTGCTGGTCCAAGTGTACATTCGATTAACAACTATTTGCATTTCTCGGAAGGCTAATTCGGAAGTGCGTTGGGAGGACTAGATGGTGATGTTGTCAGCAAAAAGCCTGCCTTTGGTTCGGACTGGATTTAGGACTGAGAAGTCGTAGGAGTAAAGTATGAAGAGAAGGGGTACAAAATTGCTCCTTTGGGGACGCCAAAGTAAATGTGAATGGGGACAGAACATAAATTTTGGATTTTGCAGGAGGGGTTAAATAAATGAGTCCACTAGCTTGATGAAGGCGGAATTGAGATTAGGGGTAATTAGTTTGTGGATGAGACCGTCGTGCCACACCTTATCGAATGCACGCTCTGTGTCGAGAAAGATGGCGAACGTGCACCAGTTTAGATTGGCATGTTTGCTCAAGTCCATATGACGTTCCATGATAGGACTTATGGTAGATCATTGGGGTCGGAAACCAAATTATTCGGAAGGAGGGAGGTTGTTGGACTCTAGGATCTGATGCAGGGAGTCATAATTCTTTCTAAGATTTTGCCCATGATGTTGAGGATAGAAATAGGTTGATATGATGTGGGTCTTGTAGGGTTTTCGTCGGGTATGTGGATCATAATTGTGGAATCAAACCGAACCATCCTATTCTCTAGCTTCTACTATATCGTATCGTATATTATTTGTCGCAATTCATTTCCTTCTTTAGCATCTAGAACATGTTTTTTGTTATAATATGGTTTGTTATCATTCATTATTCTTCTTCTTCTTAATTTAGGACGTTGTCCTGTCTTCTTATATTTTGCCTCTTAGATACTACCCTGTGAGCCCGATGTCCAACTCTCATACGATCTCTTTTGTGGCCTTCCAGGTGGTCGTTTTGTGTTTGGATATTGGGATTTACCTTCTTTGTGAGTCTGTTGCTATCCATTCTTTCAACGCGATCTCGCCAGAGCCGTCGTCTTGATCTGCTCCATCTGACTACATCCTCTATATCTCCTTGTTTTTCTTTCACATAGTACTTCTAATTTTTTCTTTTTCTAATTTTTATTTATTGTCATCACTGGCAACGGCGGTTTACTGCATAAACGTTTGTGAGTAATGAATTTGTGGAATTTCCCTTAATTTTTAAGTGAGCAAATTTACTATTTAATGAAGTTAATTCAATTATGGCATACCTTAGCTCTTTCTGCTATTATAAATGCAACTCCTTTACTTCCATGCGTAGCCTCTCCAAAATGTAACATTACAAATCCCTTCTTCCTTATTACCCCTTGCTTTTTCTATCTTAAGGTTGTATGAGTCACTAATATACACCTATAGTGTAACAAATTTTACCACAAGTAAACGTGGTACGTGGTAAACAAGTACGTTTAGTAGGGAAAAGGTTTCGGTCGTCGTTTTCTTATCTATGCCTATTCTCCGTTTAGATTTTGCGTTAACTTCCAACCTGAATATTTTCCATCATCAATATCTTTTTCATTATAAAATATGATTAAATAAATCTACTTTTAGCAGCTTAATTTCTCTGTGGTTTTTACACCCTTAATTCCCGTTGTACGTATATATCAACTTTGTATTTCATAAATTCTATGGTTAATTAGTTAATTTTCCCTGGTGTAAACAAAGTTCTTCCATTCTGTGCCGCTATTTTCAAGTTTCCTCTTTTTTTGATTTATCTATTTCATCATTTACTATTTTTACCTCTCGACTAAAGATTATTTTTTCCATTACTTCTCTTCTGTTACTGCCTTCCAGTGTTTTTCGTATCCTGTTCGTTTTTCATATCATCGCCTGATTCGTCGCCACTTGTTTCTTAGATGTTATGAGTTTTTGGGATCTTTACTTTCACTGATTTCAGAGTATTTTTATTCTTGTCCAGGCATACTCATTTTTCCAAGTGTCAGCTTCTTATATCCACTCTTCTTTCTAAAACCTTTTTCGCATTCCTCTATTTTCTATTTCTGACTGTAGCTTGTATCTACCGTTCATTTACTTTAAAATCGTTTTCGATGGTAGTTCCCTTTTCCTTTTACATTATTTTTGTTGTACACTGCCACTTTGTAGCCAATTCTATAATTTTACGAGGCCTATTAATAAATATGTTTCATTAGGTTTTTAGTTTTATAAGCCATATTTAGTTTGGCGGTTACGCTTCTTAGATACGCTTTTCTACACCACATAATTTTCTATAAGTTTGCCACCTTTAATTAAGATATAATTCTTTCTTGTTGCTGTTGCTTGTTCTTCGATTTTACTCTCACGCGTCTCCTCAACTTTTATTTCTAATTTCCATGTTATTCTTTTGTAACTGCTCACTACTGCATTAGCTGATTCAATTCTTCCATTTCCATTTATACTTTACCGAGCTTTCCAATTTCTGGATGTATTTCGCTAGTACGGGTTCTCTTCATTAGTCTACTTAACTTGAAATTTTCTTCTTGTACGTCCAAACTATCCTATTATTTTTTCCTTTATAAGTCTATACTTTTTTATTTCTATAACGTTTCCTAGTTTCCTATACGATCCCGAAAAAGCCTCTCTCTATTAATTTATGTAAAGATTCTTTATATAATAATTCTCGCAACGGTGCCTTTGTTATTTTCCACTCCTTTTTATTAATGTTAATATCCTCACTTTAGTCAGCTGCTTTGCAGCTATTTTCTATTTTCTACTGTATTTTGTTCACTCCCACTATCGTTTGTTCCCATGGATCCTCTAATTTCCTGCATTTTCACGTCTTTATGTGTCTCTTTTAGTCCTCACTCATTTAGTCTACTTATTTGAGAAATTCAAATAATCTTTACTGTTTTACCTCCTGTAGTTCTTGAAATTTGCGTGCTTAATGAACCCTATTTATTCTTCCGTATATGGTCTGCCTTTTTTTTTTCAGTATCTTTTCACATCTGCAGCTTATCCTGACTGAAACATCTTCTCCTTTCTGTTTTATCTTTTGCCCTGCTCTGTCCGTATTCATCAGTAAGCAAACTTTTGCAGCAGCTACAACTGAAAGGGAGTATTCACAATACAACTCTTTTTTCTCTTACAAAACCAAATCTTTTCTATCCATTCTTATTTGACTCTTCACGTTTACTAAATTTGCCGATTTCAGGTATATATTTCTTCCCTGGCTATCATTGCATCACAATCTCAATTCCAATTATTATCTCATACAAGTTTTCGAGCTCTTTATCTACCAAAGAAAAATTAACGAGATCTAACACATTCTTCTCCCATTCACCGTTTTCTTCTATTGGGGCTTATATGATAATTATATGTATATACTTTCTTTATTAGTTTTTTTCGAAAAATTTCTCCTCTTCAAAGCTCTAATAAAATTGTTTCGTATTAATCTACTTTTTTGTATACCCTAACACTGTTGTCCTTCTCTTCCTTACTTTTATCTACATTGTATTTTTCTTTCTTCCTACACTAACTGGTTATTTACGATTAGTTTTCTTTTAAATTATACTATGCTTTAAACATTTGCAATTTCTGGTTCCAATAGTTTACTTGCTTCCAAAGATTTCATTGATCGTCTTCCAATATACAGGGTGTCATATGACGTGAGGTCACTATTTTGCCTACGTGTAGGAGGGGTGAAAAGAAGTTGAAACTAAAGAGTGGTCATTTTCTCTAAATCGACTATTAAAGAAGTTATGGCCTGTTTTAGTTACATACTGAAGCAGCCTAAGCAATAAATGATATTAAGTGATATTTGATGCAAAGTGTCTACGTTACTATGGAAATGATATTATTTACTTGTATGTCAAACAGTACACCACCTTAAAGTTGATTTCTCTGCTTGTGCTTATTAACGGTGTTGATAATGTTTACTTTTACAACGCTAGAGTATGCCGATATCCATTACATGTACGATTTTTGTGACAGAAAGTCAGTACTAGCTGCTCGAGAATATGGGTTGAGATTTCCAAATCGGCGACTACCAGTCCGACGAGTTTCCCAACCACCTCCGTGAACACGGAACTTTCCCGAAACCGTCGACTGAGCGTCACTACAGCAAATACTAGGCAATGAGGACAACATACTGCGAGAAATTGATAATAATTCCCGCACCTCTGTTTGTCGTGTATCTGCACAAATTAATGTACCACGAATGCGAGTTTGGAGAACATTGAAATGTAATGTTTATATCTGTGGAAGCACGACACAGCAGTGTTGTAAAACCATTTATTTAACGATACGAACAATAATTAACAAAGATAGTTACACCAAATACATAAAGAAACAGAAACGCGGTGACGTTTTAACGGCGTGGGTTGCTACCAAACAATTTTACGCGAATATTTTTTTGTATATCCAGGGCTTGCTGCAGCATTTTCTTGAACGCAATGCCATGAAGTTCAAATACTTCAAGCCGGCACCTCATACTTTCCCCAGTGAAGGGTCAATACTTGCAAATCGAACTGGCAATTTAACTGTCCTGCCTGATTTCGTTTTGGTTCTGTTGGACTGTTGGTTTGGCACTTGAGGAAGAATGGCGTTGCGCGAAGGCGTTGAATTGACTGCTGGGGGTTCGCCTGGAGGCTGAGCGATGAATGCTTCTTTTAACCGGTCAACGCAAACGTTGGTGTTGCTGCCATGTAACATTATTGTAAATATTTTGTTGTTTGGACGGGCAACAACTTGGTGTGGGCCGGTATATGGCCGTTGTAAGGGACGTCGTTGGTATCTTCCCGCAGGAAAACGTGGGAACAATTAAGCAGCCCCGTTTGGACAAAAACTGTCTGCGTGCTGTGATGGGATGCTGGGGCTGTTCGGAGTTCTCGCATCTGTTGGCGCAGAGTTTGTGCAAAACTTCCTGGGTCCTCGGAAGTGTTTTGCTGAAAAAGAATTCTCCGGGTAACCGTAGACCTGTGCCATAGACCAATTCAGCAGGGGAGCCTTTTAAATCGTCTTTATAGCTAGCTCGAAGTCTCAATAAAATTGTAGGAAGCACGTCTATCCATCTTTCGGTTTGATGACACATGATGGCGGCCTTGAATGTTCTATGCCAACGTTCTACTAGGCCGTTAGGTTATGCTGTAGTACGCGAACGCTTCGTACCTGGGAGATTTGTTAAATGGTTTAGTAGCGCTGATTCAAATTGTCTGCCCTGGTCTGTTGTGATTATGCGCGGCGTACCGAACCGTGCTACCCAGCCGCTGTAAAATGCATTCGCTACGGTCTCGCCGGTGATATCCGTCAAAGGAACTGCTTCCGGCCATCTCGTAAAGCGGTCTACAACAGTAAGACAATATCGGAATCCTCGGGATGGTGGCAATGGTCCTACTAGATCAAACTGAATATGTTCGAAACGCTCGTTCGGAATTTGAAAAGTTCCAATGGGGATCTTGGTGTGGCGTTGAATTTTCGAACGCTGACAAGGAATACAAGTACGCACCCATTCTGCGACATCTTTCTTCAATGATGGCCGAACGAAGTTTTCCTTTATTAAACGCAATGTAGTGCGATTGCTGGTGTGCGATAAGCGGTGAATTGTTCCAACAACTCTCCCTCGTAGAATTTTAGGCACATAAGGTCGAACTCTTTCTGCGAATATATCACAATATATAGGAGAATTGCCATTAACAGGAGTATATTGTTATAGCTGGAGTGATGCTGAATTTGCTAGGAGTACTTGCAGTTCTTCGTCGACTCTTTGTTCCTGGGACAACTCTTCCGTATCGATCGCAGGTGGTAACGTGATAGCGTCGACTATGGTGTTGTCGGTACCTGCGATATAAACAATTTCTATCCAATATAGTTCAGGTGTCGTAGCTGCCGAGGAGGAGCTTTCTCGGATTTCTGCCTAAATGCGAAGATCAGTGGCTTGTGATCGGTTTGCACCATAAATGGCCTTCCTTCTGCCATGTACCTGAAATATTTAATGGCAGAATACATAGCAAGTAGTTCCCTACCGTAGGTGCTGTAGTTTTCCTGAGCGTTGTTCAGTTTTTGCGAATAAAATGCCAGAGGCCTTCACTGTCCACACTGCTGCTGTTCAAGCACTGCGCCCCTAGCGACGTCCACGGTAATGGAAAGCGCACCCTTTTCCGCTGGGTGTGCCAGTAGAGTTGCTTCCGTGAGTTCGCGTTTGCACGGGTGCGGTGTCCCATTAATTAGTCTTTTATCGTTGGGACGACTGCCTTTTAGATATTCATTTAAAACTGCTAGAGTTTTAGCAGCATTTTTCTCAAATCTCCTGTAAAATTTGATAATACCTAAAAATCGGGGAGGTTCAACAATGGATTGTGGTTTTTCCATGCCGATGATTGCTCCTACCTTGCTAGGAAGTGATGTTGATCCATGTGCAGTGATCAGGTAACCAAGATATACGATCTGTTGAACTCCCAGGACACATTTGGTGGGGTTGACTGCAATGCCGTATTCATGCAGGCTCTGTAAAATCTGTTTGAGGTGATCGAGGTGCTTGCGCTCGTCAACTGAGGCTATTAAAACATCATCGATGTAGCAGTAACAGAAGTCTAAACCCAGCAAAATAGGTTGAAAACTTTGAGCTGCGTTTCTAAGGCCAAAGGTCATATACAGGGTGTTGCATGACGTACCGTACATATTCAAGGAGCATGTTCCGGAGGGCATTGTAAGTAGAAAATGTTCTATAAACATGGGTCCAATTCGCAGTGGTTACCCAGCTATAGACGTTTAAAGTTTAGAAGTAATTGCATGAGTTTTTAGAATGATTTATAGGCGGAAATAAATGAAAACAGAACGTATAAAACAAATATTAACAAAACAACTTAAAAATCACACAAATTGTTCAAACTGACGTCCTTTAACTTTGATACACTGTACGGTGCGATCCAAAATGGACTGAGTGGCTGCACGTAGAACTTCAGGGTTACTTCTCACCTGCTCACATGTGTCAATAATATGCTG
This sequence comes from Limonius californicus, assembly GCA_014611495.1. Taxonomy (NCBI): domain Eukaryota; kingdom Metazoa; phylum Arthropoda; class Insecta; order Coleoptera; family Elateridae; genus Limonius; species Limonius californicus. The sequence continues at coordinate 6,450 of JABXWE010019767.1, read as the reverse complement.
TATTAGTTCAGCTCTGGTATTAACTTTTACCTCGTACAGTAAACTTTTAATATGGCCCCACAGGTAATAGTCTAGAGGAGTGAGATCTGGTGATCTCGGTGGCCAAGGATCTGGACATCCAGATCGAATCCACCTATTGGGATAAGTAGCATTTAGATATGCTCTTGCTTGCAGACTAAAATGAGGAGGAGCCCCATCATGTTGTATTATCATTTGTTGTTTTGTAATTAAAGGAACATCTAATAGCGGTTGCAATTTATTTCGCAAAAAGTCGGTGTACACTTCACCTATAAGAGGTTCCTCAAAAAAGAAAAGACCAGTAAGTTGATCGTCTATTATACTACACCACACGTTGACCGAAAATCGTCGTTGAAATTTAGTTTCTGTTGTCCCATGTGGATTCTCATCAGACCACAAATGAGAGTTGCGCGAATTGTTCACTCCATCTCCAGTAAACTGCGCCTCATCGGTAAATAAAATGCACCTAACTAGTTGAGGATTTTCTTGAAGCCATTGGCAAAAATTTACCCGTAAAGCACCGTCTCCAGGTTCTAGGTACTGAACCTTTTGTATGTGATAGGGATATAATAGCTTAGCATTTAATGTTCGCCATATTCTCCAATGAGGAACGCCCGTACGTGAAGAAATTCTTCGAGTAGGGGAAACCGGGGCAGAATGGGGTACCAAGTTGAGAATATGTTTTTAAAATACGAAAGGGTTAATCAAGAGAACTGCAAATTTTTCTATGAAGACATTATAATTTAATAATCACAAAAATACAATGATACTGTAAGAAAACAAAAGAACAATATTTTTGTTTTCAAAAACGTAAAATTATGTCATTTGCGCCGTTCTGCCCCGGGCATGGGGCAGAATGCGGTGGTAAGCTCAAGTAATTACAAAAACATATAAAACTAGTGGAAATGCAGAAAAAATAAGTTTGCTCCATATTTATTCAGTTTTAAGTGACTATAAAGGTTTAGCTACAGTTTTCATTGATTGTGTCAGTTTCTTAAGCCTAGTCACAAAATTCATACACTCGGACAACCTCATCATCTTCGCTATCTATTCCCGCACAGGATTTGTGCGCCCTTTTTTGTACATGGAACAAGCGACCGAACCTTCAACTGACATTCAGTAAAATTCACCGCAATATAAACATTCACAGTCAGATCAATCCTCAAAATCACTCTCGTTAGTTTTGGGTTCTCTCTTCAGTTCCTTCTTTCTTCCATTTATCTTCAGGCACTTTCCTTTGTTTTTCCATTCTTAATTTTATTCTCTCTTAAATAATTTTATCCTTGCTTTTTTTTCTTTGCCAAATTTGTTTTCCTCTTTTTCCTTAAAAGCGGCTTCTAACTCTTTTTTGTATGGGGAATCTGTTAAGACAGCGGTCTTCCCCTTCCTCCGATTCGTCCTTATTTTATAGTCTCGAACCATCTGACATCGAAAACAAATTAGGGGCGTACTAAAAACGATCTCTTAGTTAAAAACATTATGGGGCAGAATGGCGTACTTCCCCATTCGGCCCCAGGGACACGATTCAGGTTAGGTAGGTAAAGTCACTCGAGAAAGATACGTAAACAAACGTTTAACTACACGAAACTAAAGACAATTAAACGTACTTCAAGCATGTACTAACTATAGTTGTAATGTAAACAAGTATGTACACCTTACCTTGGTTACAAAATCATCAGAAGTCACAATACAGGAGCAAAAAATCACACAACGAAAACTTCACGCACCAACGCTCAAGAAAACCAGACTTACATGACTGCTGTAGTTGAACAGTAACAGGTTGGTCTAGTTCTACTTATTGCCGCTCGCGGGTAGCAACTCCTTGACACCGAAAAACGTCAGCCTTCATTCCGCCCCGGTACCCCGTTCTGCCCCAGGTTCCCCATAATTTGTAAATGCTCTCTTGCATATCCAAATTTTGCTGCACAGGACGTTCACATCTTGTGGAAACTGTTGGAAATGATCCATGTCTTCGTGCATATTGAAACACACGCGTAAAGGTGATTTGGCAGCCCCCTGTTCGGAAATCATAGTTGATACTCTCTTCGAGCAGCTCGCGCATTTCCATCACAAAATCCATAGATGTACATAATATCGGCGTACTCCTCATTTGAAAATTGCACGGGCATTTTTTACTGTTACGTTTGATAACTTTGTACAATTTTGAAAGGTAACCCACCACACCTATGTATTTTGGTGCCTACCTTACCTATTATCACCTTATTACGCTTTCCGAGCACTCAATTTCGGACAGATCACGTCACAAACAAAAGTTTAGAATTTTATAGACTACTACAATTAATATTGTCTAAACTGTAAACGTCTACCGTCCTTAGGAAGAAAGCGGTAACTACATTGTCGCCTCAATTCAGACGGCAGTATCTCTTTTGTTTTACTCTCCGTATAGTGTAACAATGTTGAAGAACGTCAGTTTAAACAGTTTGTGAGATTTTTAAGTTGTTTTGTTAATATTTGTTTTATACGTTCTGTTTTCATTTATTTCCGCCTATAAATCATTCTAAAAATTCTTGCAATTACTTCTAAACTTTAAACGTCTACAGCTGGGTAACCATTGCGAATTGGACCCACGTTTATAGGACATTTTCTACTTACAATGTTCTCCGGAACATGCTCCTTGAGTATGTACGGTACGTCATGCAACACCCTGTATAAAAACTCAAATAGACCGAACGGCGTGATGGCAGCTGTTTTAGGTACATCTGCTGCTATGGGCAACTGATGCTCGCACTAAATCTAACTTTGTTGTTGTTTCCCTTTCCACTTATAAGAGAAATCTAAAATGTGTGAAATAGGATAACGATCGGAGACTGTAACAAAATTAAAACGTCGATAATCTCCGCAAGGTCTCCATTCGCCGGTTTTCTTGGCAACTAGGCGCAAGGGGGTTTATGGCCGGCCCGTGGCATGAAGCAAGCCATGCGGTTGCATTGGGGCGCTTGAGTCAAAGGGCGCCAAATCTATTTTGAAAAACATAAATTTTATCCCAACCTAATAACAACCGTCCCTCGTATTATATTTGATGTGCAAATAAAAGCGTTTATTTGGTTTCTTGAAGAAATATCGGCATATACCTAATTCAACCTACCTGCAAATTGGCCAGTGACCCTGTGAAATTCCATGAAATTTTGTATGGAGATAATACTTTTTGAATAAAAACGCGGCGAAGGCGAAGGCGCCCCATTGAGCGTGTCGTCAGCAACTCTTTGTAAACAGGTCTAGTACAGGTAGGTAGATTAGCAGCTTTCTCTTCAATAAATAGGTAATATTGCATTTAATATAGTTGTTTCCAAGTTCAATTCTATTGTATTATGAAACAAAGTATCGTAGCGCCCCTTAGCCAATCGGAGTTTGGCTTAATCCACCAAGCTTTATTTTTGATTTTATTTATTTATTCTTAATAGTTTCGCTTTGCTTGCCATTCAATTAACCTGGCCGCAAAACAGTATTTAACAACATTCTATGCCTACAACCTAGCATACCTACCTACTTAATGTGAACAAAATGTACCCAAGGTGCTACCTTATCATCTTAAAATTAAACACCATTTCAAATGTGAAATTTTGGGGGCGCTTTTTGTAAAATTGCTTCGGGGAGCCAGAGTGCCCTAAGCTGGCCCTGGCGGGGTGGCCCAAGGGCTGCTAGAAAGCCTGCAGATACCTTGCTCAAGCAGATATTCAAATTCCGCTTTAGCTGCTCCGAGTTTTTCTGGCGGAAGGCGGCGAGCTCGTTCCGCGATGGGCGATCCCTTGGATATGAATCTAGGAAAAAAAGGCGTGGAAAAAAAGCCGAGGAAAAAAGCCTGGAAAAAAAGCCGTGGAAAAAGAAGCCGATGGAAAAAAAAGCCACGGAAAAAAAGCCGCAGGAAAATCCCACTCGTGTTTTTGACGTTTTGAACTTAATTTTTGAAATGACTGGTAGTAGGTAATAGTTTTTGTAACTGATCATTCCAGTTCTTATGAAAAAACCATTTTAATTTTTCCGTTGTACTTAATAAACCTAGTTGGTATAATATTTATTAAACCCAGTGGTGGGTAGTAACTAAGTAAAATTAACTGGTTACTGGTAACTAGTTACTTAGTAACCGGAAGTGTAATGCGTCACAGTTATTTAGTCATTTAGTAACCAAACTTGGCAAGTTACATTTTTATGCTTCAAATTAACAATATTTTCAACTTTTTCGGTTTCTAATGTAAAACAAGTTAGTAGTAGTTAGTGTGTAATAAATGGTGCCAGTTTCAATGATCTTTAATCCCTCAAGAACTAGACACGCTCTGCACAGGAAGACGGATTACTGGAAAGCAAAAGTAGAATGTCTAATAAATTGTAATACTGATTAACTTACTAAGTTACTTAAAGTAACTTACCCAACACTGATTGAACTCACAATTAGGACAGGGCATATATATTGAATGCACAGCTTTTAAATTTCAACATTTTGTTAGTTTCTTTACTAGTGTTAACATCATGGAAATCATAAAGTCGAATAAAGGTTGTGATAAAGTGTGCTATGAGGGATATATGTATGTAATACATAGGAACTGCAATGGGTTTATACGGTGGAGGTGTTCTAAAGCTAGTTCGTTTAAGGTAAGGTTTAATAACTCTTTACTGTTTAGGATTAAGGCTGCATATTTCCATCTCGCAATAATTTATTTAAAAGATATTTTCCATGGCAACCCTTGTGTTAATAAACGTTTCCATTATAGTTCTTTTCGCAAAACTAGAAGCCCTGCTATTTGTATACATCATCATATTTTACAAAGCGAAAAAATTATTAAAATTATTTATTTCCAGTGTACAGGTTCCTTGACTACTGACGTGGACAAATCCAACCCTGTGTTAAAAAATGAACACAATCATCCTGCTGATGTGGAGTCCGTGAAGGTAGCAAAGACGCTCCAAATCATGAAAGCCAGAGCCAAAGACACCTTAGCCAAGCCACCTCAAATTTTTGCAGAAGCGGCGCTATCATTAGAAAACTCGACCCGTGCACGTATGCCTTTTGAGGATTCTGCAAGAAGAACTCTCAGGAATCAAAGATCCAAAAATGTTCCGAAGACGCCAGAAAATTTGAGAAGCCTTGTCATTGAAGGTATGCCGGTTTTCACTATTTTTTATTATATTATTAATGTCATATAAAATGTGTAGAAATTTTATTGAAAATTAATAAAACCTTCGTGCTTGTAGGTGAATGGACTACTACCGGAGGAAGTGAGGGTGAAAGATTTCTGTTGAGTGATAATGGTCCTGATGTTGCAGAGAGAATAGTGATTTTTGCTACTGATTCGGCTTTACAACACCTGTCAGAGTCAACAGAGTGGTATATGGACGGAAACTTTTCGCTTGCGCCATCCCTCTTCATGCAATTGTATGTAATAAGGATTCGAGTAAACAGAGTGTTCATCACGGCAGCTTTCTGTTTATTAGAAAGAAAAACTCAAAGCACATATGAAGAGATGATACAATGTATCATTGATCACTGTACGCAAAGAGGGCTATATCCCGATCCTATTACGATACATTTAGACTTTGAGAAAGCTGCAATGCAAGCGGTGAAAACTATTCTCGGAGAACATGTTACTATACGTGGGTGCTTTTACCATTTGGCGCAAAGCACCCATCGTAAAATTCAACAGTTGGGACTTGAAACACAATATAGAGAAAACGAGAACCTTAGTCGTTTTTGCGGGATGATGGATGGATTGGCGATTCTCCCTCTTGGCGATATACAGCGAGGAATGGAGTACTTGAGAGAAATTGTACCGCCGGAAGCCGAAGATCTCTTAGATTATTTTGATTCCACTTACGTCTCTGGAACCTTTAGAAGAGTCGGTAATCTAAATGAAGGGGGGCCGATTAGAATGCGAAACATTTCGCCCATGTCTCCACCAGAATTGTGGAATGTTAACACCGCCACTTTAGAAGGAAATGACCGCACAAACAATCAAACCGAAGGATGGAATAATCGCTTCTCGAATATAGTTGGCCAGAAACATCCTTCTGTTTGGACCTTAATCACAAAGATGCAGCAAGAGGTTGCTGCAGACTGTACAAAGATTGAACAACAAAATCTTGGATTAATTCAACAAAAAAGAAAAGAAAAGCTTACGAAGTTATGCAGTCACGATTGGCAGATCTTTGTCGGCAACAGGCAAATAGCGAGCGCAATTTAGAAGACTTTTTGAGAGCTGTTAGTTATACAATTAGATTCAGGCCTGAGTGATATTTATGGTTTACTGTTACTGTAGTGTTATTTAAATTTTGGAGTATTTTTAAATATATTGTACTTTGCTATTGCTTAGTAGAACGTAAATCTTGAAATGGGTTTTCATAAGAACGGGAATAATCACTCACAAAAACTGTTAGGCTTTTTTTCCACGGCTTTTTTTTTTCCAGGCTTTTTTTTCCATC
>JABXWE010019766.1:0-26051 GCA_014611495.1 Limonius californicus | reverse complement strand
GAGATTAATTTAAATTAAATTAAAAGAGATTAAAGGAGATTATAGTTTCAGATCGTTTTTCCTTTACTTGTAGAAGTTACAGATACCGAGACCTAGATTTGCCCTAATTGGCCTACCCGAATCTACGCACTGAAATAAATTGCAGTAACTGAAATTACATTAAAATACTTAAGATTAAATTTTACCATTCGTTTATTACTTTAGAAGTTGCAATTCCCTGGACCTAAATTATCCCTAATATACTCTACTTTGCAATTGAATGTGAGATATTTTTAATTTTAGGTTTTAGCCTCCTTTGTTAGGTTGTCCTAAGTTGACCTTCTATCAGCTTTCCAGACAGTTAGCAAAATAGTAAACGCGACTATTTTATTCCAATCAGGAGCGAGTCCCTTGATTGAAGCTTCGCTTGACTGCCTGTTGCCGCCGAGAAATATTTTCTTGGAAGTTGGCCTCAATTGGGAGTATTATCCTCGATTTGAATTTTTATGGCCGTTTAACAAGAGTTTCAATTTTTGGTTGCGACGGTTTGAAAAAGCCCTCTACATGCTTCCTACCCTTGTCGTTTGTACCCAAAATGCGCCCCTAGATGCCTATCCGCTTGTACAGTTTTGCATTCATTTGCTACGCAATGCCCCCATTTTAATTTCTATTTATAATTTTATTTTATTTTATCGACTACAAATACTACCAAAGACTACAAAAGACTATTTAAATCTTTAAACACTTATCTTTTACTACGTTTCCTGCTTTTCCCTTCGTCCTGTTATTTTATTTGTTGGTCGTGTATCTTTCACCTTTGATCGATCGTCAGGTAGAGCGGTAGAGTTCCTACCTTCCTAGGTTCGAACACACACGCACTGGAACCTGATAGTTTGCACCCAAAACACTTTTTTAAAATCTCGCTAAGCAATCGTGCTCGACAGCGTCCAAAATACGTCAATTCCCGAGCGCGTCACCAACGCAACTCCCTATTAACAAGGGTCCTTCATGGTAAAAAAAAATGTTAACATCACCTTGTCTGTAGAAGGTTGCGCTTAAAACTTTTTCAGTGATGGTGAACTTGCTGAATGTATCCACTGCATCGACGATAACTTACTGAATGGCTCGTAGTAATGGCACCAAGTTTCGTCACCAGCACAGACAGAAGAAAGTCATCACCATTTTGCCCATAGTCTGTGAGGTATTGCAGAGACAAGCCCATTCGCAAGCAATTTTATTCATTAAAAAAGAAACGAGGAATCCATTGCGAACAAACTGTGTTGTAACCCAGATTACGAACAATACTATGGACAGATCCTACACTCGCACCAACTATTTTTGAAATTTCTCTAATTGAAATTCGCCGATTTTCTCTAATAAGGCCTTCCACACATGCCATACTGTTTTCTGTTAATGCAGTACAGCGTGCACCTGGTCGCGGCTCATACTTAGTCCCCTCTTTTCTATTTTTAAATTTTCGGCACCATTCCGTCACAGTTGAGTACGCAATACATGTATTTCCATACACTACTTGCAGTGCGAATTCTACACATATGCTAAAAACTATAAACCAAGTATAGCTGAGGTTATTTAATCCATAAATCACCTTATAATTTTGTTTTCAAATTCTGGGCCGTCACGGAGGTATGAGACTTCAAAGTTTTATTACATCAATACACTAAAATGTAAATAACTTTTAATATCTTGTCCCATTTTGATACATTGCGGTATTTTGGAAAGCTAAACGTCCAAGCTTAATTTCTGTGTGAAAAGTGAATGAAATCTGCCGCAGAAAATTGGAAATTGGGTGTAAGTATTTGAATTGTTATTTCTAATCGAAACTGTGTTAGTCAACTCTTTAAATAAACAATTTAAACAAATTGTCAAGACATATTGTTAACTAGGATACTAGTTCAACAGCTGCAAAAAACTTAGGTTAACAATCTAGTTTTCAAGATATGCCCTAGTTTAACCATTTTTAAACAAACTTTTCGTTTTTGAGTCAGATTTTATCCACTTTTTACTGGACATTAAGCGTAGGCTTTTAGCTGACCAAATCAACGAAGTTTATCACAATCAGGCAAGAAACAAAAAAGTTATTTATATTTTAGTGAATTGATGTCGAAAACCCCGAAGCACCATCATCATCATCAATAGCCTTTCCGTCCCACTGCTGGGCATCGGCCTCTCCTCTGCCACGTGTTTCTCCTCAGCACTAAGGTAGAAAAACAGAGGACCTACAGTTTAACGTCGAACCCGAACGACCGAAATTCCAGAGAAGGTTCTTAGCATTATGATCCCACGGTTTGCAAGCCGAATTGGGAAATTGTGTGTGGTGGGTTGCAGACAAGATTTTTATAAATCTGCGTAGTACTGCTTAGGTTTCGAACCCAAGCCAGAATCGACGTTTTATTCAGAAAGCGAGCGCTCTACCAACTGAGCTACCACCACACCCCGAAGCACCGAATATCCGTAATTGTACACTTTTGAAAAAAAATTACTAGGTGATTAGCGGTTAAATAACTTCAGCTATACGTGGTTAAAGTTTTTCGCACATATTTGGAATCACCCTGTATACATTCCAGTGTACTCTCTGAGTCATTCCGAAGGTTCTGCTTATTTACCTGTCCCAAAAGTGTGAATATATAGGGACTGTAGTACGCGTGCACTACATTTATCGGGTCGCCTTGCTTGGGGGTTGTGATGTTTGTTATTGTTTAGTTAGCTACGGTTTTTCCTTTCAATAAACAACACGTTCTCCCAAAGCTTGTTTTAATCTTTGTATTGGAGTCTGGAACTCAACCCAGATAACAAACTTTTTGGTGACCCCAACGTTTTAAACAAGGATTAGAGTCTGACAACACTCATAAATAATAGATCTGTAACTTCGTTATTTCTTATCTGATTTTAATAAATGAAACACCAAATTAAATAGTTTCAAGTATACTATAAGTTGATGTTAAAGTTAAACGATCGTCCCCAATTTTAAAAACTTCCGAGTAGTAATAGTCAACTTTTGTATTTCCTGTGGTCGCCATATTGGATTTTCACACCATTAGATAGACCAAAAATGATCTGTTCAAACTGGTACCAACATAATCTTTTTCTTCAAGAAATATCACTGAAATTTGAAAACGTGTTTAAATAATTTATAAAATCGCGAATGATTTGAAGAACAATTGATACAATAATTAAAATGACAAATTGTGTTGACTACTATCATTTAAATCCGTCAAAAACTGCAAGCATTTTATTGATCGAATGACAACGAGATAATTATTTAATTATTCAAAGTTTGCGCCGATTTTTATGATGCAGAGGTTAGTCCTTAAATTCGCATCATCCAGGCATTTTCGATTTTGAGACGAATATGTTCGATATTTTCCATTTGGGGTTACATACGCAATATCTTTTACATTTTCCCACAGAAAGTAATCCATAGGCGTTAAGCATGGCGGTCGTGGAGGCCAGCGAACAGGACCAAACGTGCCAATTCATGAATTTGGAAAAAGTACTTCTAAATAGGCTCGAACAAATCGAGAGTTGTGAGGACCGGGCTCCGTCTTGCTAATACCATTAATGACTTTCAGTTGTTACTAACGGCAATTCGTCTACCATATTTAATTGCCGAAGTCCATCTAAACATCCATCAATGAAAAATTGACCCAGAAGGCCATTATCTGAAAAACCAGCCCATACCTTCAAAGAATGTCGAACTTGCGGCGGAGTCTTTTTTATTATTATAGGTTTGTTCCAACACACAATTTTTGTATCGTCCTGAAACAGTGCGGTCACTGTTTGGAACGGTTTTATACGCATGCATCGACCTCCCACTGTCCTGTGTTTTACTGAATGTTAGAACGGTATTGTGACGGTGTTTCGCTTTAAGCTTGTGTCAGCACGAGTTCTAAATCATCTTCAATAATTTCATCGGATAAAACGTCACTCTCTCCTTACCTTTTTAAAAAGTGAATTTTTTGTCTAGAAGATCATTTGGGAGGATTGGATTGTTAGATGATGTCCCTCTGGCGATCAGACATGATATTTGGTGTCCCTGCGCAGTTTGAATAAGACAATTTTTGAAGGACGTGTAATTGATAGAGGAAAACAGCACCCTTGGTTCCCAAGATCTCCGGACTTAACTTGCTTAGATTATTATTTGTGGGGCCATATGAAAGATATGGTACACCAAACACCATCAGAGACTGTTGCAGATCTTCTCTCTCTTCTCTGCCCAAGCCCTCATATCCAATCTTGAATATAGGCCTTCCTCAATTCCTTCCATCCTTCCATTTTGTGCGATATTAACCCTTCACAACACGCACAATATTTTGTAACACGAGCGCACGCACCGGTCTGAGAGACCAATTTGTTTAAATAAATGATGTATATGACTTGATTACCAAGAGGGTGGAGAAAACTATTAAACGGTTTATAATTGAGTACTAATCCAATGTACAACGCAAAAAAATTGGCAACTAACTTTTATTTGGATATTTTATATTTGGTATCAATTCAATTACAGAAAACATTAAAAGAGAGAAAATAAAAACAAATAATCATATTAATGCAAAAAAAAAACGTAATAGTAGTAATGTAGTAAAGGTAATGTTATCAAGAGAACAAAAAATGTTAACAATAGTGCCTCTATAAACCCAAAAAAAAAATTCAAGAACTATCACTACTTATTACGAGACGGCAGTCCTGGCAAGTTGGACGAATGTGTTCTAGACACAAGTATTTCTTACAAACGCAACGATAAAGCCTTCGAAGACGCTGGACTTCCTTTTCGTAATCACCCATTCTAAAAAAATAATAATCAGCAATTGACAAGTGTTGTAGGCTGCTTCAATAAAATAAAATAAATAAATAAATGAATAGTAATGCACTCAAATTGCTGATATAGTGGCTAAGTTTTACCTTCTGTAGAAAAATTTCTGTTACGAAAAGAGCAACATGAGCACACGCACCGGTCTTACAGACCGCAATGTTATGCAAAAATTTAACGCTTATTTACTTTAAGTAGCACTCTTACACAACTGAAGAGGATCATGCCACCGAAAGGTACTGTGAGGTACAGCAGCACGACCCACAGGAATACCGAAATATAAAAAAAATTTTATAGTTGATGGTCCCTGAGGACGGGTGCGTGTTCTGGAGGGTTAATCCATGTTATCCCTGCTTTTCTTTTAAAATCGTCGTACCAGCGCATTGACAGTCGTCCTCTACCTCTTTTGTGGTCGTATGATCTCCGGTTTATTATTTTACGGGTTACATGACCTCTGGCTACAATCCCAGCGCATCTCCATTTGAGGGATGCTATTCTTTCTCCTACATCTGTCACCTTGGCAATGGCTTTTATTTTGTCATTTCTTACTCTATCTCTCCCTGTTATACGCATCATCGATCTCTCCATCCCCCTTCGAGCTACTCTCAGTATTTCTATATTGCCTTTTGTAGTTGTCGAATTGTCTATCCCATGTATGCTAACTGGCAGCACGCACTGGTCGAACACTTTTTTGGAAGAAGAAGGTTATGTTGGATACCTTCTTAAAAAGCGAATTTTTTGTCTATCTAATGGCTTGAAAATTCAATATGGCAACCATAAGAAATAATAATAATACGTTGCCATAATAATTACAATGCTGAACTACTGGATGTCCCATACTTATACATTTTCAGCTGCTTCGACCCAAAACAATATTGACAGATTTTTGTTTAAATTCCAAATATTTCGCAGGGGTTTTTAAATGTTTTCTAGGTTTCACTAAACAGTGCCAAATATCGTACTATTAACTTTCCGTGCTATTTTTTGGACAACCCTGTAATTTTTGAAAATATAGTAGTTATTAAAAATTTATACTTGAAACACCATATTGTTTTCAAATCTTGTAAGATGGTCAATATTCACCAAAAAACTTTCGTAAGAATTGTACTATAACGCATACAAAATTTTTTTAAAATTTAAAGTCTCATAAACTCAATGTTCAGATGATTTTATAGCTCCTGTCGGTATATCAATTAAAGCATACAAAACTCGATTGTCACTATCTATGAAAACTACACAGGTTTAAATTTTTGAGATTGAAATACTATTAAGTAAATCTCTTTTTGTTTCGGCTCAGCTCATCGCGTAACGCCCCCTCGGTTTCAATGTATTTGTTGCAGTTTTATATATCTCATTGGACATTACACCATTACATGTATTTGCCCGCATTTACATGTTTGTGAAATCGTAGCGGAAAAACTATAACACGAATACGTAAGTTAGATAAAAAGTTTTAAGTATCTAAATATACAGGGTGTTTCTAAATTGTAAGTACAAACTTTGAGGGCATAGTCTACAGCCCAAAAATAAGTTCTTAGGGATATTTTTAAATAAGGCCCGTTTTTTAATAAGAAGAAAAATACTGTAAATATCATTAAAATATATTTTTTTCCGTATTCTACATACTTTTATCTACTTTTCTACATAAGTTCCATTTCTGTTCAAACATGTGTCATACCGCTCATCAAGTTTTTCCGACGTCAAAGAAATCTACCGCCTGTGAAGAAGCCCAATCCATGACGGCAGTTTTCACTTCTTCGTCGTCGTTGAACCGTTGACCACCAAGGTACTTCTTTAAGTACCGAAACAAGTGAAAGTCACTGGGTGCTAGATTTGGACTGTAAGGTGGATGATCCATTTGTTCTCATCCAAAAGACCTGATTAGACCTTGTGTTTGTGCAGAAACATGTGGCCTTGCATTGTCATGGAGCAACATCAGACAGTAGGCCACGCCGCTTGTTTTGTATAGCACGCCTGAGTTTTCTCAAGGTCACGCAATACGCATCAGAATTGATTGCTGTGCCTCTCGGCATAAAATCCACTAACAAATTCCCTTTCTTGTTCCAAAAGACAGTTGCCATGATCTTTCGTGCTGAAATTGTCTGTTTGGCTTTCACTCTGGTTGGCGACGATGTGGGTTGCCATTTCATTGACTGTTGCTTGGACTCAGGAGCCATGTGACACCCAACTCTCATCTGTAACGATGTGGTCCAACAATTCATGTCCTTCCTGATTGTATCGAATCAAAAACGATAAAGCACAGGCCAATCTTTTGTTTTGTGATCGTCAGAAAGCAGTCTTGGAACCCACGGAAAACACAATTTTCTATAATTCAGTTTCTCCGAAATAATGATGTACAAAACTGACCTTGAACCCTGTTCACAAACGGACCTTATTTAAAAAATACCCCTCGTACTTTGTCACGCAAGGAAGCGACCGCAAGTAGCAGCAATAAATGTCTTTTGACGACAGCTCAGTCAGTGTTTGCACTAATAACTCGACATGTACGCAGACTTAGACACTGTAAGTGCAATTTTTCCAGAAATATCCAAATTGGTGAACCAGTGGTGTCTCATATGGGACAGTCAAGGTGATATTTTAATTGTTCTTTTCATATTTTAGTTGATTTTTGCTAACGTAGAGTATGCAATTCTTATTCGCCATACAAAACTAGACGAAAAATGTGCTTCTGTTCAAGTAATTTGAGCTAACCGTTTTCAAGATAATTAGGCTTTTATAATTTTATTCATTCATAAAACCGGATGTTTGGGAAGTCGAATGTTTTAGTCAACACGTATGGATTATTTACGCCAATAAAAATAGTTTTTGTTTGTAAGCAGATTGCAAATGTGTTATTGAAACACAAAATTTCAAGTATTCCTGCAAAAACTAACCGAGTTATCGCTAAAAGCGATATTTTATTTCTCCTTCTCCTTACAGAGGAAGTACGTAATTTAGCCAAAGAATATCACAAAAAAGCGACCAGGGTATGAGAACACCCTAATCCAACAACTCTCAGAAGGGCCGCAAGAGATCAGAAGATTGAAAAGAAAAAGGACCTGATCCAATCAGATGAAGACGACTGAGCCGATCTCAAAAAGCGGAGCGGAAGCATCGTCATTGGATGGTTTCTTACTTCATGTTTGACACAATCAACCAATTTGCTTAGTATTCTAAACTAGTATTGAGTAGATTTTAATATGATGCTGTAAATTTTAAAAAATCATTTTCTCCTTCTCTTGGTCGCTTATATCTGCGTAACGAAGCATTTTCAGACACATGTTTATAGGAACTTTTTTTCTTCTTTTTGGCTGTAGAATACCCCCTCAAAATGTGCACCTATAATTTAGAAACACCCTGTATACGACGTGATCAAAAAATGAATTAATATCGACGGTCTTTGAAAATATTTAGTATACCATAGAAAAATATTAAACAGTTTCCAAGACAGCAATTTTTCAAAATATTTCTGTTGAAGGTTGCGATTGGTTAAAATTATTAGAGTCACTTTATGTAATTTCAGGGTGGGGAATGCCTCTGTCTGTCATCTAAATTTTTTCCTTGCAAGCTGCCATTGTAATTAGGACAGTTTCTTTTGAGATGTCCCAACGAATAGCAGAAATATCACTATTATTTTTATTTAATATATTTCCAACATATTTTTCTACATATTTTTAAGCTTCGCGAAACCACTTCAAGTTGTTCGTCATTTGCGATCACCCTATATAAAGGTTTAAAATAACGCATTAAAGTATTACAAATGGCACAAATTCAAAAGAGAAATTAATGAAGGTATTGTTAATAAACCCGAATTTATTAGCCCACAATTGCGGTATATTATTTCGACCTCAATCGAGACCTTAAAGGAAAGTTGAAGAAAACGAAAACCAACATAAAATCTTCTTAACAAGCCACTAACAAATTAGACTCGGTGTATATAACAGACTAAATTCGAGGTCAGAAAGTGAAGCTTGTTAAATTTTACTGCAATGCTATTTTATACTAGGAATCCGTTAAGCAGAAAATCTTGGAACAAACATTAAATTAGTTATTTGAACACCTTTAAACAATATACTTTGCGTATAATAATTTAAAATAAGGTTCCGTTAGATTAAACCTGCACAAATTTACTCCTTAGTTGAATATGTATGACGTGATTTCTTTATACAGGGTGTCCCACGACGTGACGTCACTACTTCGTGTACGTAATTTTTAGACCAAATACAGTTAAAAATTCTAGTAAAGTTATGCCCTAAAGTAAACCGTTTTCAAAATACAGAGTGTTAAAATATTATTTATTAAATAATTACAATTTCAGAAAAACCAACATTTATTTTTATTTTGGTTTAAATTCACTATAAAGATTTTTCAAAATGGCCACCGTTGCTCTCGAGATACATTTTGGCTCTTCCTAAGAGAGATCTGTCGCATAATCTGACATGTAGGAGAGGTGAAAAAAAGTCGAAAGAGTGGTTATTTTTTCTAAAGAAGTTATGGCCTGTTTTAGTTAAATACTAAAGCAGTCGAAACAATAAATGATATTAAGTGGTATTTGATACAAACTGTCTACGTTACCATCGAAATGATATTATTTATTTGTATGTCAAACAGTAAAGCACCTCCAAGTTGATTTCTCTGCTTAAGCTTATTAACAGTGTTGATAATTTTTACTTTTACAACGCGAGAGTACGCCGATATGCATTATATGTACGGTTTTTGTGATGGAAACTCAGTAGCAATTGCTCGAGATAACGGGTTGAGATTTCAAAATCGGTGACTACCAGACCGACTAGTTTTCCCACGAGTGCACAACCGCCTACGTGAACATGGAACTTTCCCGAAACCCTCGACTGAGCGTCCAGTACAGCAAGTACAAGACAATGAGGACAACATACTGCGAGAAATTGATCATAATTCCAGCACCTCTGTTCGTCGTGTATCTGCACAAGTTAATATACTACGAATGCGAGTTTGGAGAACATTAAAACGTCACGATTTATATCCATTTCATATCCAGCCTGTCCAAGCTCTCTTACCTACAGTTTTCGCTAGTATTATGGAATTTGCCGCTGGATCATTCAAAATCGCAACCTACGTAATAGCATTTTATTCGCGGATGAGGCAATCTTTATGGATTATGGATTAAGGAGTGGATTAATGAACAGAAAGAACAGCCACTCTTTTGGAATTTGGAGAACCCACACGAAATCACTGTGTCAAATTATCAACATCAGTTTTCAGTGAATATCTGGTGTGGAATTATTGATAACATGCTCAATGGTACATTCGTTTTGGAGAGCCATTTAACCGCCGACAGATATTTAAATTTTCTAGAAGATCATTTGGGAGGATTGTTAGATGATGTCCCGCTGGCGATCAGATCAGAACGCAGTGGCAGTTGCTCGAGAATATGGGTTGAGATTTCCAAATCGGCGACTACCAGACCGACGAGTTTTTTAACGAGTGCATAACCACCTACGTGAACATGGAACTTTCCCGAAACCGTCGACTGAGCGTCCAATACAGCAATCAGGGCCAAACTAATAACCAAAGCGATAAAAGATGCGATGTATGTGTCAATTCCCTGCATAAACACGAACAATAAAATTAACAATGCACAATAATGGTCTGAGGAATTCACAACGATGAGGAGGAGAGTGAGAAGACTCTACCAGCGTGCAAGGGTAGACGTGGACAGGAGACATTACCTCGAACGATACAGACAAGTCAAACAACGATACATACAGAAAATTTACGAAACAGAACTAAACAGCTGGGAGAGATTCGTAAAAGCCAACCTGGAGATTGATGCGTGGGGAACACCCTACAAATTGGTCTCCAGGAAAATCTAAAGTCCGACCGTTTTCTCCACTCTGATAATATCAGATGGAGAAAATGAAACTTACACCAAAGACTGGAAGGAATCGGCAGAGATACTTCTACGAATACTTCTCCCAGACGACAATAACAACAATGAAGACGAACGACAAACAAGACTAAGACAGGACATGACCCTGCCAACAAACAACCTCGAAATAACAAGACCGTTCTCAACAGAAGAGGTGGCAGAGACAATACTAAAAGCGAAAAAGAACAAAGCGCCCGGTCCCGATGGGATAAAGGCGGAGGTTCTGCAGAACATATTGGAGGAAATAGTACCGGAACTTACGACACTGTTTAATACATGTCTAAGGAAAGGAAAATTTCCAAAAATATGGAAGCGAGCCGACGTCACCATTATCAAAAAGGGAGACGACAAAGACCCGAGGATCCGAAATCGTAAGACCAATATGCCTAATCAATGTATTGGGCAAGCTACTGGAAAGGCTTGTGTGCAACAGACTCCAAGACCATCGAGAGCTGCAAGGCATGAACCCCGACCAGTATGGCTATAGGAAAGGAAGATCCACAGAGGATGCCATCAACAGAGCGCTGGAGGAAGTGGAAGTCGCAGACTCCAAATATGTGATCACGATATTCGTCCTAACGCCCTAACGATATCTACAAGATAATACGAAATTACTGTCAAGATCGTTGGGTTGAGATGATCAGCCAAACGAAAGCTTGACAAAACCAATCACGAAGGGATGCCCTCAGGAATCCATATGCGGCACCATCTTTGGGGACCTAATTATGAAAGAACTGTTGGGCGTCCTGCATGAAAATCGAGAGGTCAAGTCCTCAACAGCATACGCGGACGATCTACTACTAGTCGTGGAAGGGAACTCGAGGCAGGAATTGGGGGCTAAATCCAACAGTGTCTTGAGGGACCTACATGACTGGTGTAGATCGAACAAACTAACCATCTCTGAGAAAAAGACCACGTATGCCCTGATGAAGGGGAACCTGCAAAGGAACCCCCTAATCAACATAGACGGTAAAAGAATAAATAGACAAAAAACAACTAGGTATCTAGGTGTGTACCTAGATGAGAAGAGAAACTACTCCCAACATCTACAAGAAACGGGAAGCAAAGCAAAGGCCATAATGAACAAGATAGCCCGAATCGCTACTGACAATCCAACTATATTTCGGCACAATAATGGCGAGCATAACATCGTACGCCGCCAGCGTCTGAGTAGACCGACTTCTTTTGGTGAAGCCCAAGCAGCAAATTAGAAGCGTCCAGAGGGGGGTCCTAGTGAGGCTCATCGGAGCCTTCAGCACGATATCGCTGCAGGCACTATATGTCATAACTGGAATATGCCCTCTGGACCTGACGCTCAGGAAAACAGCTGCACTATCCTGGCAGAAGAACGGTAAACACCAAAAAAAAAACAAAAAGTACCTGGAAACAACGCAGAAGCCAACTCGAAAAGTGAAATTGCCAGGCACTTTCAATCTCTATGGGAAAGAGAGTGGGAAATCTCGGAAGTCGGAAGGAACACCCACCAGCTCATTCCTAACATCCAGATAAGGCAAGAGCGCAAACATCTTACACCGGGTACGGGACTTGTCCACTTTTTAAGTGGACATGGACCCTACCCCACATACCTGCACAGGTTCAAGCTAAGAGAAAAGACCTCTGTCAATACGGGGAAATTGGAACACCCGAGCACGTGGTGTTCCAATGCCCAGATACTGAAGACGAACTTTACGACGAACGAGAAACACTAAGGTACAACAACATAAACGAGATGCTAGAGAGTCCCCAGTCTGTTTAGCGCGTTAAACAGACTGGCGGACAGGACATCAGAATTAGCACATCAAAGGTATAACGAGTAACAAGATAGAGCGATAAGAAGACATCAACAGAGGAAGAAATGGAAGCGGAGACTGCTGGCCCTCTTTCCGGATTCCAACAAGAAATTGCTAAGGCCGGAAGGGGAAATCCGCAGTCAGAAGGAGGAAGGGAGAATGCTCTTACCTTGCTATCGCAAGATAGTAAAGATTAAGAGCATATAAGAAGCCAGAAAGACAAAATAGGATAAGACAATAAGTAAGATAGCATGATAAGGTAGCATGTGTAATGTAGCATGTAGATCACTAATGTAGCAAATAAGTAAGTAGTATAACCAACGTAACATGACTACCGTAGACTAGAAAAGCATGATGCGTGAGCATGTAGATAGAAAAAAATGGAATTGTGAAGGGTAGGAATAACAGGAGGGGATGAATTAGTAGTAGTATTAGTAGTAGCTTAAAGTAGAGTACAGTAGACTAAAGTAGTACTAGTAGTGGAAATAGTGTAACACTGTAATTAAGAGTAGCTTTAGGTTCTAAAAAATGTAACAATCAGATTTCAAAAAGAAGCATGTTAGTAGATTAGGAAGAAATTCATAATGAAGAAAAGATACAAACAGGACAGTTTAGGAAACAAACGAATCCGACCTGAAGGGCGCTGAACGTTCCTGCAGTAAACAAACCTTGGGTCGAAGGAGTTATCCAAATTAAAAACGGCGTATTTTTAGTTAATCAGGTAATACGCTAGGAAAAAGAAGTACCGAAAAAAAAATACAGCAAGTACTAGACAATGAGGACAGCATCCTGCGATAAATTGATAATAATCCCAGCACCGCTGTTCGTCGTGTATCTGCACAAGTTAATGTACCACGAATGCGAGTTTGGAGAACATTAAAACGTCATGGTTTATATCGATTTCATATCCAGCCTGTTCAAGCCCTCTTACTTACAGATTTCACTAGTTGTATGGAATTTTGCCGCTGGATCATTCAAAATTGAAACACGTAATAGAATTTTATTTACTGTTGAGGCAACATTTACAAGGAATGGATTAATGAACAGAAAGAACAGCCACTACTCTGAAAATTTGGAGAATCCACAAGAAATCACGATAAAATAATTTGTACTGCCAATGAAATCACAAAAATTCAAAAAGACGAAACTTCACCTATTCGTTTTTTAAAAAACAATAAAACGAACATTTTAAACTAAAACAAGAAACAAGCCTTTGCTCAAGAGACCGCTTTAGATTTATGTTACGCGTAGGTTTAATGAATCGTTCTGAAGCACATACGCGTGTCTTATTTCCACAAAGACAAATTACGGGCATTTAAATTGCTAAGCATTAAGAAATGTGGGAACCGAGCGTTTCTGAAATAATGTGAAAGAGACACTACGCTAGACGCAGAATCTGGAGCGATCACGCAGTTTGGAGAACAGCATTATTATTAAAATTAGCTGCAACGTTGCGAAACCTAACTAATTCACATTATTCTTACAACATCCTGTTGTAATTGTGATATGAACGCATTACACAATATTATTAAAGTTTATTCGTGTGCTTTTGTGACACATAAGACGCACCATAATGAAGAGCTCAGGGATTCGCAAGTGACACCAACGTTTAGCGACACAACAATTGTTGTCTACGTGCGGTTGAAATTGGCACACGAAACTCGAAACAGCTGTATTTACATAGTAGTGTCATATTACTGTTCGCGGTGGCTCTTATAAAATAAAGCACTGGAATATTACACATGCTACTAGTTGTAAGTTTCTCGGCGATAATTAAATTGATCTACTTATTTTTTAAGGCGATCATAAGCAAATGGAACTAAAAGTCACAAATACACTAAAGAAATCAGTTAAAAAGTATTGTTTGGTTTACAGGTATGTTCAGCAAATGATTATCAGAATTCGCGGTTGTAATTCTACGTTTGACAACGAGTAAACTGAGCTACAAGGTTCAAGAAATAAAATAAACATCAAAATAGGAAAATCAGATTCTTCTTTTTCCATAGATGCCCCTAATGTAAGATTTGCACGATCTTACCAAATTTTTTTCAACTTCGTAATATATATGACAAAGTTTACTGTTGATAAAATGCAATACCAACACAAAATAAAGCAATGCACTTCTGAAGCCTATAACATCGATAAGTAATAACGAACTAAAACACACTCTTCAAATATTATTTAGTAAAATTTAAGAGAAAGTCCTAATGTGGTCCAGTGGGGTCCAGCGGTTAGAGTACTGAGCTCCGGTGCGGAAGGTCGCGAGTTTAAATCCCCGACTCAGTGTCTAACGGGCCACTTTACATAATTAACTACCTACGTTCGAATAAACAAAGGGCAATGATGTGGTAGTCCATACGCGATTCCCACCACATCAGCACGATTCATGAATGTAGCACACGACAATCGGGTGTGAGAGCAAGGATACGGTAGCTCTGGCCTTCCGCCTTGCAGGCCCAACTCCTTCATGCGGTGTAATGCCTCGCCATTATTAAGATTTGGGAAATGTATAACACGTATTAAAAAAAAATGACAAATTTCACGGGGAAATGAACCGGATTTTCCTTTTGAGGTTTGCCCAACGTTTTTCAGTCGATTAGCTCAGTTTACTCTTTTCGATAGTTACTTTACTCCTTAGGGAAAAAGGTAAAACACTTTACTTTCTATTGATTTTATACCGTAGCAAAGTTTTCTTTCCAATGTAAAAGCATTGCATAGCAAATTAACTAAAATAATAACATGATTACGCGTAATAGTTATACTCTGTGAATTGGGTTCTCTAATTATTTAAAAATTGATTTGAAGTAGGTAAATTAACGCAATTAACAAAGTTAAATTTAAACCTAAATCTTTTATGAAAGCAATGTCCCTGTCCGGGAATTGAAACCTGGCTTTTCGCATAACAACCTGGCTTTTTAACACATCAATCCATTCAGCCTCTTTGTTGGGCAATGTTATTAGTACGTATAATAGTGGGAATTGGGAAATTTAGTTAATTTAAAATTTGATTTAAGGTAGGTAAATTAACGTCCTCATGGCTACAATCGATAACAACTGATACAAACTAATTTGTAAATGCCGTATCTAGGAAGACAGTATCGGCGCAACTTAGTTTTGCTGGTACAAAATAGCAGTTTTGTTTTATTTTCGATGTTAGGTCAATATTGCTCGAATTTGAACTTTCACAGCAAATCCACAACCTTTGTTTAATTATTTTAGTAGAACTCCTAAAGTAAACGAATTTAAAACAATGCAGCATTACAGGGAACAACGTTCTAAACAAAAATCAACAACCAATTAAAAAAATATATAAGCAGTTTCAAAAATTATTTTAATTTTATTAGTTGATGCTTATACAACTAAGTTATTCTCTACTACTAGAATTTTATTCACTACGTCAATACTTTTAATTGAGAAAAATGTGGTAGATTTAAGGTTCGCTTTCGGTAGATTGCATTGGTAAAATTTTTGACAGCTAGTATTGACCAGGGAAAGAGCGCTGCAAACTGGGACACTCAGTTAAGGAAAATTCCAGAAACTAGGCCTAAATTTTATTTATATTTCTTAACATATATTTTAGGTAAAGTTGGTTAGGATGTAAATGTATTCTTTCGTATCTTTATTAATAAATATATCGAAAAATAGTAGATGAACCAAGATAAGTACTACGGCTTCTCGCTACTAGTACGGGTTGTCACGTTCAATGGTACAAACAACAGCGATTGGGTATACTTTGAAGAGCACGTCAAAGCCGTCGGTCCCGGCTATCACTACGGTGGTAGTCGTTAAGTTACGTCAGAGGCGCTAGCGCGACCTGGAAACTCTGACACCAGGTTCCACCACGATTTTCTGCTTTTGGTTTGCGAGAGGGGAAATCGCACTAAGAAAAAAATACAATACCGTTAACAATAAAAATCCAAACATTTACATTTTAAAAGTCTGTTATATATGGCATCTCACTATATACCAGTTTGTCTTTAGTGAGATGCAACATATTAGAAATTTTCAACACATCTGTTTCGACTTTCTTCACAACACTCTCGGCCACAAAGAGGCAGTAACAGTTACGATGCTAAAACATAATTTAAATCGCGAATAATTGGATGTGAACCATCTCTTTCTAAGATTTCAAGATTAACCCCTCCAATTCCATGCGAATTATGAAATCCATATATACTTTATACAATTTAATAGCTGATTATAGTAAGACCTGTCAATAATACAATTTACTTTCAGAGCAAATGCTTGTAAAGGTAGACAAGCTATAGGTCGGTCCTTGCCTAATAATGCGGGATGTAGTTCCCAAATTACGACGCGGTCTAAGCCGAAAGTAAATTGTAATACTGACAGTTCGAAAAACCGCGAAAGCCTCAAAGAATATATAGTGAGATCATTAGAATATTTATTTTAAAAATTCAGACCTTAAAATTTTGAACTAAGTTTTTTTTTAAGATTTAAGGCTTAAATTTTTTAGTTCAAAGAAAAACAACCAAGACGAAGAGATCAAATTAGGTTGTTAACATCCACTAAGTGAAAGGACGCTTTTAAAAGCAGAATTCAAAAATGAAACTTTTCAACCAAAATATTCTGCCAGGTCTCACATATGCGGCTAAAACTTGAACATTGACGAAGAAAAATATGCAAAAGTTATGGGTAACTCAGATAGTAATGGAAAGATCAATGGTGGGAACATCGTTTAATGATTGAAGAACAAACACATGGCTGAGAGAAACAGCCAAAAATACTCAAAGAAGAATGAAAATAGGCAGGTCATGTAGTGAGGGTGATAGGTAAATGAAGAGGGTGGTGCAGTGCAAGGTGGATGAACGATATAAAAAAAGTTAAAAATTATGTTTGGATGCAGAATGGAAAAGATAGACAGATAGAATTCATTAGAATACGTCCGCAACCAAAATGGATTGACATAAATAGATGATAAAGCCTTAAAATAGTAAAAATATAATGACTTTAAATTCTGAAGCTGGGTATATCTGGCCTTGTTTATTCCCACTTCATCGCATAACGCTCACTTTCTTCCATGTCAATTGTATACTTTCGCTTGCCTCTGTATGTTTACCGAAAATTCGAAACATTGGACCAGCAACAACAAAAAATTCCACCAGGACTACAAATTTTTAAACCTGAAAACGAAAGTAAATGTATTTAATGCGGAATTTAAAAAAATCAAAAACTTTGCGAACGTATGGGAAAAATATAACACATTATGTGGTTATATTCATGCTGTGATTATTTAAAGTGTAGGGAATTCCAAGTGAAGTGCTTCTCTCATTGTTTAAAAATCAATGCAATCTCAACGAGAGGCACACCAGGAAAAGTCTTGACCGGAAATTGTGTTAGTTCTGGTTCGCTTCGCTTAAAGACCTTAAAATTCACACCTAACAACACACAATCTCAGCAGTGCAATCGATTATTTAGTTTGTTCAATGTAATAAGTAGTTGGCCGGATGCTCGCTAGAAAGTGCTCCATTTCAGTCGCCCGTTAAAAAAAACTGTCTGATGTTAGGTAACATGTATGCAATCAATGGTGTAGGTCAGTTATGGCCACAAGAAATCGAAACGGATCATAATGGCGCTTAAGAAACAAAAATTATTCACAGTATTTGACTTTGAGGCTGTAAAACTCACCATTGTAATTACACCTTTAGTTAAATACACTTTACCACCAGTAAAGGTGGTAAACAAGTATCAAGAGATCCAAAAAAAGCGGATCTTCAGCGGGCTGTGGAATGAAAAGTCACGTCTGTACTAGACTAAATGCTTATGTCAAATAAATTAGTTATCTTCTTTTTACGAATCTGACAGATTGTTAAAATGATTTTTAATACATTTCAAAGAGCATTCATTATTGAATCTTACTTTCGGAACGGTTTTCAAGTTGACGGAGAATGAACCTATTCGATTCCTCCTTGTTTTGTGGAATTCCGAGAGAGGTATCCCAATGAAATTATTACATACCGAAAATGTTATGCTTTGGTTTAGAATTTAGTCAGCAATTTCCGAGAAACTGGAAGTGTTGGAAGGAAAGTAGGATCTGGTAGGCCAATTAGATAGTACCTGCTTTAATTGAAACTGTAAGACAACGAATTGACGAGGCTCCAAAAACACCAATTAGACATTTATGCCAGCAAGTTGATAATTTAAGTTACGGTACATGGCACAGAATATTGAGACAAGCTTTGCATCTGCATTCTTACCGATTTATTTCCGTTCAGGAGCTTTTAGAACAGGATTATCCAAAAAGAGTTCAGTTTTGTTGTTGCTTTTTGGATAATCTCAATGATGAGCAGTTAAATTTAACCTTTTTTACCGACCAAGCCTGGTTTTACCTTGATGGGTATGTTAATTCACAAAATATGCTGATTTGGAGTAGCGAGAATGCACACGTCACAATTAAAGCTCACCTTCATCCACAGAAAATAGGAGTCTGGGTTGGAATCGGTCGTCGTAGGTTTGTTGGGCCAATATTTTTCGAAGATACGCTAACTGCACCAAGGTATTAGAGGAAAGAATTATGGCAACGTTTCTTAAATAAACTTCAAAATGATGAGCTACGGGATGGTTTTCTGCAACAGGATGGCGCAACAGCTCATGCAGCTGCAGATACAATTAATTTTTTACGCGAATATTTTGACGACCGAATCATTAGTAGGAATACTGCAACACCCTGCCCCTCTCGCTCTTGTGATATTACTGTTTTGGACTTCTTTTATGGCCTTATTTGAAAAGCACCATTTTTAAAACTCCAGTTAATGATTTAAACGAACTGAAACTTAGAATTGAAGAAAACTGTCAAGAAATCAACAACTCACCTCAATTATTACAAAATGTTTTTGAAGGTATGAGAAGACGAATGTTTGGAGGAAGAAGGCAGACATTTTCAACATTTATTGTGATCATTACATTAGTTCAGGTTTATTCATTTCTTTTACTGTTGCTCAATAAAAGATATCTGCTCCTAAAAATGACGTTTCATTATTATTTAATTCCAGCTAACGCAACCTAACCTAAAATTGACATTATAAACATTCCTTTAGTCTAGTAAAGACTTGACTTTTTATTCCACAGCCCGCTGGGAATCAGCTTTTTTTGGATCTCTTGATAGTTCTTTAGAAGGGATAGGTAAAAGGATTCGTATAGTTTTCTTATCTGTACTCTTAGTATTTAGCGTCAAATGATTAATTATTTATATTTGCGTTTTTGTGGTCAATATTTGAGCAATCACAAGCTACTAAAAGCGATTATAATTGGAAATACCTGCTGCTGGGAGTGACGCAGATTAAGGACTAAAAAGTAAAAATGTCTAAGATACCAGAACTTTATTTTCAGAAAACATTAACCCGATCTTTAAAAATTAATTAAGGAAAAAATATAAACAATTTTAATATGTTAGATCCTGCCCCCGTACTATAGTTTATGTGTGTTCAAACAGACATTTAAAAAAGTTATAAATAACGAGACGATCACAAATAAACCTATTTCTTCTATTTGAAGTCATAAATTATTTTTAAATTAAGTTCTTGTTAATAACTCATAAACTTAATATTTTCTATCACCACTAACTTTTTCATCTATGAAATGTGGATAAATGAAACAATGTTTAGCAGCATAATCTCTCTGTGACTCCTACACCCTTAAAACTGCAATATTTAAAATGCTTCATTTCACTTATAAGAACTTTGTAAAACTAGTTTTTAAGTATTTTACGGATTCATATAAAAAATAAGATTTAAACTAAGAATATCTACAACCCAAAGGTTAGTTAATATTAATCCAAGGCCAACCTAAAAAATAATTTAAAATATTTTAACATAATTATACCATTTTTAATCAAACTGTGGAAACTTAAAATAAAATTGTATTCGAAATCCAAACTTTCTTATAAATTCATAAGCAAAAATATGATTTAAACTAAGAACGTATACAAAACTAAATTTTAACCATCACTAAGACAGTTTAGAGGCATAAAAATGCGTTCTTGTGTTACTTTTCAATCAAGCCACGAAAACTTGAAATACAATAGTATTTTTACAGCGCACGCCGCTTAATGTGATCACATCGGAACTCGGCGTTTTTGATATCAATAACCGATTGGTAATAATAAGCAATGAAACCATCCTTCCGTTGCATTTTTTCGCAAGCTTTTCCACAAGTTTTTCCGCTTTCTGGCGGATCAACAGGCGATTTACATGTAAATCATGTTCATGGACATTAGCCAACCAGAGTTCCAATGCAGATTCCACATGATCGTCTTTACCAGTGCGATCTATTTTAGTGTACAAATTGTCATTATTCTTAGCCGCGTCTTCTATTTCCACACGTTTTTTTTTTAATTTAACACATCTGACTTATTTTCGGCAACTTATCATGTGTTCTAAACTGATATTTTTTAGTTTTAAGCTAAGATCAGGTCTCTTTTTACGGCAACCGTTGCAAAGAGTTACAATAGAACTGAGTTAGCTGCTGCCAACCAGCCTGCAGGTTGTTAACTTACGAGAGAGAGGTCGTATATCCCTTGAACTTGAAAATATAAAAAGTAGATGCAAACTAGGTTATTGCGCGTGGACGAAAAAACTCATAAGAAAAAATTGATAACATCAACCCCCGAAGTCATGATTACTATAAACGATGTTTTTTCGATGTAATGGTATACGTCCGGCCCGTTCTTCATAAAAGTGATAACAATACCCGAATGATAACATTATCCCTGGTTTCAATAAACGGCGTGCACTGTACTTTCATATCCAGCTATGAGAATTTAAACTACAAATTCATAAGAAACATACGGTTTAAACGAAGAGCTATTTAACGCGGATCCAAGGCAAATTTTAATAATAAATAACAGCTTAATATATTTACATTTTTCACACAAGCAACGAGAATCTAAAATACAATTGTATCTGAAAGTCACCTTCTGTCTTCCAGTGAATGTATAGGGAAAAATATAATTTAAACTAAGAATTGACACAAATCTAAAGGTTAGTTTATATCACTCTAGGCAGACAACAGTATAAATAACATGTTTTACGATATTTTTCGAAGGAACTTAAAATAAAAGTGTCTGATCAATATTCGACATTTTTACGATCCAGAATTTTCAGAAAGCTAAAGTTTAGTACAAATTTGACATTGTTTTGCTCTTTTTGCTCAATCCACGGGCGCCAAAAATTTAAGTTGTAGTAGTCGCAGAAGTTCATGAGAAAATATAATTTAATAAAAATATTTTTACAAAAATATATCTTGATTAAAACCAATCCAGATAAATAACAGAACTTAAAATTAAATTTCGAAGTGAATCTTCCCCTTCTAGCACTCCCAGTTAACCACAAATGCATAAAATTAAAATGTTAGTAAATAATAATCTACGGTGGAAAACAAATCAAGAAAATTATACAAGTTGTGTTATATCGTTGCATAAGAACATGAAAAAAAAGTATACGAGAGCCAATTTTCTATATTATTACCAATAATATTAATAGTGACGCACCCTTGCAGGAGTTTGGCCAGCAAGGCGGAAGCTGTGCTCTAGTATCCTTCCTCTTACACCAGGTTGTTATG
Source organism: Limonius californicus (assembly GCA_014611495.1). Taxonomy (NCBI): domain Eukaryota; kingdom Metazoa; phylum Arthropoda; class Insecta; order Coleoptera; family Elateridae; genus Limonius; species Limonius californicus. Next base: position 3,970 of record JABXWE010019766.1, on the reverse strand, counting down.
TGTCAAGTTCATGAAAGTAGTGATATGGTGGGCATCCCGCATTAGACAACCCCTTGTTCATTCGAACAGGTAAGCAATTATTTAAAGCGACTGGTAGGCCGCATTATTATTACTAATACTACGATGACATTTACCTACTTAAAACTGAATGCTTGTTAACAGTAACAACAAATACCATACGAACTCCAAACAAAATGCTGTATTTGGTTGTCAAGATTCAAATTCCTTATAAATTTAGGACATGCCTAAACTTAAAAAAAAGCAACCATAAAGCCAAAGGTTAATTAACAATAACACTCGACAATCTCATAACAATAAACAAATCTTTAACATTTTTATGATATTTTTAAATCGTTTATCGAAAATAGCCAACTTTATGGTTATAATCATTTTACAACACACAGACTGATCTCCACCATGACCCCTCGCAACAATCCAACAAACAAGACAATTTTTGCAACGAAATTGCAGATGACACAATAAAATTTCTATTGTGCGAGATTAGTGAAACTCCAGAAGAGTAACAACTTTTCATAGTGTCGCGGTTCATGGTCGTTCACGAGGAAGGCCAAGCAGGTGCATTTAACTTTGATTAATTTTTTGGTGGTTCAAACCACGGCTTTGTGAATTGTGAAATATCGCCTTTAATTTATAAAATGGTAGAAAGCGGCAACTGGGACGAATTCGATATCGAATCCGATCTGACACAATACAACTGGCCTGGTAAATATGCAACATATAATGACATTAAGACGTGTATTGGATGTGGGTTAAATATTTTCCAAAAAAAAAGCGAACCTTGTGCGATAAATCACAAAACTCGGCACAAAACGGTACGAGCTAATCGAATTAAGAAATGTTGCTAATTTCCAGTGTTGGTTAAGGCAAGTAGGTTAGTAACGACCATGGGCTATTGATGGTTATTTGCACTTCTACGATTACTTTGTTTAAACACTACAGGTGTGTCTGCAAAATCTGATTAATGTTCTACTACATCTTTCATCAGGTTGTTAATTTTGCAAAACTGTTTTAAAATGTACGAAATTAATTAAGTACAATTACTGCTGTTTCAATTAACTCCGTTTGAGTGAAATTAAACAACAAAAATCAACAAATATTTCTTTATTTTCTTTAAAACACGAAAATAAAATTATACACTGTAATAATGACATTTATGATTAAAATTTGCTTTAAATTTAAATAAAAATATATAATTCATGAAATATTAATTTATTACCCTAATTTATGCTGTGATTAATCAATATGGAAATAAACCAACAACCTTCATCAGGAAAAATCAAGTGATATTTTTGAGAACGTTCAAAAAATGTAGAATATAAATTGAAACCTCCAGAAGCCAAGGGTTACATTATTTATATAGAAAAAAACTTCTTCACAAACAAGGTCTTCAAAATAACTCGTAGACACTCGTTCCCAGCAGTGTTCAACAATTTCGAGGTCAGAAATGCAGTCACTAAAATAACCTTCACCCTAAGGTCATTCAATGCAATATTTTTTATGTTAAACTACAGATCTCTAAGATAAGTTCGAACTCGATCTACGAGCGATGGAGCATCGATTACTATAGGCGAATTAAAAAAAAAATCAAAGTATATTGTATACGACTTTGCATAGACTTAAAAAGTGTCCTAACATAAAAATGTAGGTTATAAACGAAATAACTAAACTGCTTAATATTAAGTAGACTTAAAAGTATAACTTAGATTTGAACAATATTTCTTAAAAATTTAAAATGTATACATTCTAGAGTCTAAAATCTAGACGGTAGTGGGGAAAAGAAAAGAGGCATAAAAAAGGACACAGAAAAATCAATCGGAGAATAAACACAAAATTAAGGTTATGGCAGATACGATTCATTTAGATCAGCTAAAGTAAATTACTTGAAAATTGAAGGGGTAGGCGCCCCAGAAAAAAGAAAATATAATTAAGTTAAGAAAATTTTTATAAGAATGAAGAAATACAAAGTTAAAACTACAGTAAAAATCACCTAACGAGAGAAAGTTAGGTTAGGTTAAAGCGAAATTAGGTTAGGTTAGGTTAAAGCGAAACTAGGTTAAGTTAGGTAAAGCAAAATTAGGTTAGGTTAGGTTAGGTTAAAACGAAACTAGGTTAGGTTAGATTAAAGCGAAATTAGGTTAGGTTAGATTTCTGTCTTATTGCAAACTAAAGATAGCCCCCGATAAGACAGAATCGGTCATCCTGGGTAGGAAGAAACATGGACCCATAACGTTTGTTATCGCAAGGAAAGCAAATTATCCCAAAAAAGAGCATCAGATACCTAGGAGTAACGATAGATGAGAAGCTAAACTTCACTGCTCATATCACGCAAGCTGTAAACAAAGCCAAAACAGAGGTAACAGCCCTTACTAGGAAATTGCCAAGGCAGGGAGGCTCCTCCGAAAATAAAAGAAAACTGTTAGCATCGGTAGCCCATTCAATGGTGCTGTACGCTACGCGAATCTGGATCAAGGTCTTGACAGTCAAGAAGTATAAAAAGATGACAATTAGTATGCAACGTAAAATATGCATAAGAATCTGTAGAAGATACAGAACTATATCCGCCCAAACTGCAGAAGTGGTAGCAAGGGTAGTCCCGCTAGACCTTATGGCAGACGAACGGATAAGAACCTGTGGGAAAACCAAGATACAAAAGAAGGAAGAAAGAGGGAGCACAATAGACAAATGGCAAGACAGATGGCAAAACAGCACGGAAGATTTATGGTTTCACCGGCTAATACCGAATATAAGGCCATGGTATAATAGGAAGCATGACGAAATAAGTTTCCATCTAACACAAATTATGACAGGACACGGCTGCTTCCGAAATTATCTGAAGAGGATAGGCAAAATAGAAGACCAGAAATGTCGAGTACCACAACGAGGACGCAGAACACGCAATATTCAGGTGCAAAACATAGAGCCTAGAAAGGGCGGAGATGGAAGACCACATCGGTCGTACCCTAACACCAGAAACGAAAGAATAAGGAAACAACCCGAATAGAAAGGAGAACAACGAAACATAAATAGACCAACAAAGACAAGTTCATGCCTGAAGCAATGCGTAAGCGGATTCCGGGACATGACAGGGAGTAAAGGGGGAGGTTTTTAGTCAGTAGAAATCTGACACTACCGGTCGGCACGATTCGGCAGGTTTCTTCAGACGATTGTCCTCTTCCACGAAAAAAAAAGGTTAGGTTAGGTTAAAGCGAAATTAGGTTACGTTAGTTTACTTTCAATAAAATAGCCTTAAAGATAATTCTTCAAAGGTAAAGTTTCCGCCAAAAACCAGCAGTGGGAGTTTGATAGTTAGCTTATTGTTAGATTGGTTTACACAATGTGAATTAATCTAAAAGTGAAAAGATAAAATTACCAAGCCGTAGAAAGGTAGGTTAGGTCAGTTTACTTTCAATAAACTGAGGCTAAAATAATATTTCGGGGATGAAAGCGAAACTATTCCCCGAGTAATTGAATGTTAGATTACGGTTATCTTAGGTTAAGTTATCAGTTTACTTTCTTCAAGGCAATCTAAGCGTTAATTTCTCTAAGGGTTAAAAAATAAAAAGTAATTATGATGAAAACAAATGGTGAAAAAAAGTTAGTGTAAAATATGATTAGGTTAGGTACATTTACCTTCAATATCAGGGAGTTAGAAGATAATTCTTCAGGAAGTAAATTTTCAGAAGCTTGGAAATTGGGTAATAGATAAGCCAAGGGAAGAGTTAATTTGTGTAAGAGTGAAGAAATAAAAAGTTAAAACTACATAGAAAAAATTAGGTGTTCTTCTTCTTCTTCTTCTTCTTTTTCTTATTCTTCTTCTTCTTCTTCTTCTTCTTCTTCTTCTTCTTCTTCTTCTTCTTCTTCTTCTTCTTCTTCTTCTTCTTCTTCTTCTTCTTCTTCTTCTTCTTCTTCTTCTTCTTCTTCTTCTTCTTCTTCTTCTTCTTTTTCTTCT
>JABXWE010019765.1:0-29747 GCA_014611495.1 Limonius californicus | reverse complement strand
CTTGAAAAGTAGTAATTACTTTTGTTTCTGATCATTTTTTTGTAAACTGACATTCAAAAACGGTTTTTTCTTAATATCTCTGTATTGAACATTTGACTATCACTACCTACAGTTAGTAATCTTTTACAGACAGGATTAAAAGTTTTCTTGTATTTTCTAAAGTGATGTATGCTATTCTAATCTAATCTTATACATCATTCTAAAAACCATTCTAAGAAGTTTCTTTCGTTAAAATATCTTAAATTATAAGAACCCTTAAACAAAGCCTTTAATAAATACTAATTGCTACTTGTTGTTTGTTTAAAAATTACATATCTTTGAAAACGGCTTATATATTTGAGGTGTTAAGGCGATAAGTTATCGATACGTTATTGCTCTGTTATCGATAAGTTGTCGATATGTTACCGATATGTTATTGACAAGATATCGATAAATCATCCATAAGTTATCGATAAGTTATCTATAAGGTATCGATAAGTTATGGATGAGTTATCGATAAGTTATGGATATTAAGTTATCGAAGCAGTTATTTGAGGTGTTAAGGCGATAAGTTATCGATACGTTATTGCTCTGTTATCAATAACTTATCGATAAGTTGTCGATATGTTACCGATATGTTATTGACAAGATATCGATAAATCATCCATAAGTTATCGATAAGTTATCTATGAGGCATCGATAAGTTATGGATGAGTTATCGATAAGTTATGGATATTAAGTTATCGATAAGTTACCGATATATCGATAAGTTATCGATATATCGATAATTATCGATATTTTTTCGCAAACAGTTATCGATAACAAAAAAACAGTTATCGAACACCCCTAGCGTGGAGACAGAAGCGAGGCTTTTTCGGACGGGAACGAACCAGACTTCAGCAAAACACTTGCACGATTTCCCTTTCTTTTCACTTCACAAAGATCCGAATTGAATTCGACAGGAGCAATTATCTCAAATTGTCCAACAACAAGGCGAACCCTCTGTTATTCTTTTTTTTTGATCCGACGTTAAAGTCGACTTGATTATGCTTAACAGCACACGGTATTACGATACTTAACAGGGGCGTTCCAAAGGAAAAGAAAAACTATCTTCCAAGTCACGTCCGTCAATTTCAAAGGTCTGACTTCCACTCGATAAACATTTACGACCCTCGATTGATGTTATTTTCGAAGATCGGAGTCCGGCGGAGATCTAATGCCGATTGAATTCAAAACGTAACGGGAATCAGCACCCCCCTCAAAATGTTGCACCACATTACAAAATGTTACGCAAGAAGTTCTGGAATTGTTTTTAACACTCCGAGTTCCAGGAAGCGTTCAAGGTCTAGCGCCGAAGAAAAACAAGAGCTTGCGATTTTAACACAAAGAAACTATTAACATATCCCGAGCTTCGAAAGACAAAACAAAATAGCGAAACGGTAATCCAGAATAAGAATTCAATTTAAAATAGTGATATTAATTCTAACGAAGCGGCAAACAAATTAAGACATTAGTTCAAGTGTAGCGGCAAATTTGAAAATCACATAACAGTAAGTTCGAAACATATTTCTTGGTTTAGTGGAGCGGGCGTTTCAATTTCCTAGAGAACTCGGTTTTGTTCTTGTTAAGACAATTGTCTAGTGGCGGCTTGTACTAAAGGGCACAAGGGCAAGTGCCCACCCAACCACCAAGATAAACACAGAAAGAAATTCGCATGTAATTCAGTGCATTATTTTAATTTCATTATTTTAACGATGGTATCAAATTTTCCTTCCGCACCAAAGGCGCGGCTAACACGCGAAAAAACTATGTTCCTGGGAACGCTCTGATTTGTACCTATGTAGAGCAAGATTCGGTTGCCTATCGGTTATCTTCGCTATACGCGATATACCAGGCGAGCACATTGTTCCCCATTTAAAGTCAACGTTTGAATTTGAACTTTGGAGCGCTGTTTTCGCGCAATCGCGCGTTTGAATTCAAAGACGAAAGTGACGTTTTTTGAATGATGGAAGTTAATTGTGTGCAAAAAGATCGACTGAACGCATTCGCGGTCCTATCAATAGAAAAGAAGTTCGTCCAGTCTATCCCGGATTTTGACAACAAAGTCATAGACGTCTTTTCCAGTATGAAAAATAGGAGAATGGATTTTATGTACAAAAAATAAGTAAATTTTTTCTTGTGCCCACCCTCTTTCTTAACTCACGAGCCGCCACTGCAATTGTCACAAATGTAGAGTTTAATAAGTAAGTGTCAAATATGAATTCCTGCAAAAAGACACCACCATGATAAAAATTAGAAAATGCAGCAGTCATTTGAACTTCAAATTAGAAATTTAGAGATTAAACGTCAACAAAATATGATTTTTTGAGTGCACTGTATAAGTTCAATATCAAACTACAGTTTGACTTTAAACTGAAATGTAAAATCGAAATTTAGATATTGGATAAAATACGTCTTCTTCTTTGAGTAGTTTTCCTTATACCAGACGTAGCGATCTTCTCTCTCAAGTCTCAGCTTGAAGTATCACAGACATGAATTTCCTGAGCAAAATTCTATTCACTGACGAATGCACGTTTTCAATAAATAGGCGACCCAATCCATCAGTCTGTCGTGTCCGGTCGCGAAATAATCCTCACAAGCATTACAGTTATCGATCTCAATATCCACAAAAATTGAATGTGTGGAGGGGAATATTGGGTGATAACATTATTGGACCATTTTATACCGAGGGAGCCTAAAATGGTCAAAAATATCTTGATATGCTGCAAAACGAAGTCGTTCCTGTTTTGCGTCAAGTTCCAGGGATCAGACTGCCCACAATTCGTTAGCCGTACGGGAATACTTAGCAAATATATTTCCTAATCGTGTAATTGGAACGGGAAGCAAAATTCCTTGGCAGCCCATATTCCCGGACTCGTCATTTCAAGATTTCTTCGTGTGGCCTTACATTAAGTCGAAAATATATGGATTTGAAGAAGACAGATCATACTGGACGAACTGCGAATTAAAATTCAGCATGTATTTGCAACTATTACCCCACAAATGCTTGCTAATGTAAGAACCGGATTTTACAATCGTTTGGGCTAGTATTTGGCAGAGGGGGGCAATTTAATCGAACATTTATTGTAAATAATATCTTGCTTCAGTTAAGTTCTTGGAAATGCTAGTGTTGATTATTTTGTTGACTTTAACTTAAAAATGTTGTTTTCTCTGTCTGTGTGTCTTGAATAGGTTAAATTTTTAAGCACAAAGTCATTTACTGATTTGTTTAAATATTAAAACGAACTCATATCTAGAGTCTTTGGATCTGCACGCAATCATGATTTCGTTGTTAATAAAAGTATCCTACATTTATGCCGGCTCGGTGGTCTAGTGGTTAGCGCATTTGCCTTTAGATGTGAGGGTTGCGGGATCGAACCTGGCTGAGGTCGACAAGATTTTGCTAGCGGGGAAAAATCTGAAAATGCGCGTTCTGTCGGATAAGAAGTAAAGCCGTAGGTCCCGTGCCACTACGATGTGTGACACGCTAAAAATCACTGCTGGAGTTGGAATTACCCCAGATAGGCAAAATTCTTAGTCAGGGTTTACAATGGGCCAAATGTGGCCTAAGTACATAGAGATGCTTGGAAAACCGCGTCCTAGATCTCGCTCTTTCAAATCATCATCATCATCATCATCCTACATTTATCAAGGTGAATCGCGTGAACGTTAAATTATTTTCGCATGTGCTATGTTCGCACTTGAAACCGCCAATCGGTAGAGTATAGACAATGAGGTTGCGGCAATTGACTACCCATCTGATACTGTCATTTTTGAAGATTTTAAGACGATAGATACATGATGGAAATAATGCGGAAAACCTTCTGAATCCACAATTAGACGTGCGTTTGATATAATTCGAAACTACTTGGTAATTGAAGAAAAGAATCCCGAGGAATATTATAAAAGCTTTAAACATTTTGATGTTGGTTGACTTTATATAACTATATATGGAACCAAAGTACTCGTGCTAAAACGGTTTTAGGTATAGATTGGAAAAAGGGAAGATTGTAATTGGAATTTGTTTTGCATATTTCAGATGAAATGCAATTTTTTTTATACTAGCACTTTTTGAGCACGGCTGCCATCTTATTTTTTTAAAATAACAACTTGGTTATGTGATGCTAAATTAAAAAGCTTATGTTTTTCTTTTTCTAACCATCTTGAACATGTATGGGGTTATATGAGAAAATAATGCAGTAGCATTAGGAGAAGGTTTTCCGTGTGCTTAGGTGGCTAATTTATTGAACATTAAATCTAGGAACCATAGCATTGACAGAAAGTCAGGTATAAACAAAACAATCAATATGGGGTTAGTAGGTGACAAGAAAAGTAAACGCTTTTGTTAGTTTTCTTACGATTGTTGTTTTAAGTGGTGAATAAACCTTGATTTCTTGAGATATGTACCGTTTGACAGAAACGGAACGGATAGAAATTCTTATGATGATTGGGTATGGTGACAGAAGGCGAATATACGAAGAAGTATGTCAATTATTCAATACCGCACATGTCGAAATCCGAATAGCAAGTCAACAGTGTGTAAAACTTAAAAAAAAACTGGTAATGTAAAAGATCGTCTTATACCTGGTAGACGGAGATCTACCACAAGTGCAGATAATTCTCCAGATGTGCTTGACCAACCTAAATCATCTGTGCAACAAATTGCCTCAAATCACGTTATGAGTACACATTCGGTTGAAAAAATATTACACATGGCCAAGCTCCACCCATATAAAATACATTTAGTGCAGGAATCGGCGGAAGACGCTTTCGACAGAAGACTTCAGTTTTGCAAGTGGATCATCGAAGTCATTGCGGAAAACGACAATTTTGTCAATTCAGTTGTATTTTCAGATGAAGCTACTTTTCATTTGCATGTCTTCATCAACATACCCAGTGACCTCAGAAAATCAACGTATGGGCAGGTAACAATATTGTTCGGCCCTTATTTATTGAAGCGAACCTTATTTTCGCGAAGTATCTTCAACTGCTCCAAGCAAATGTTATTCCTCGAATTATTCAACTTTTTCCAAACTCTATGAACCCAAATGCAGTCAACGAAAACGTTTAATGTTAGCAGAGTGGTGCATCTCCCCACTATGGACTTGCAGCACATAATTATTTAGGCAATATTTTTCGTCGACGATGGATTGGGAGAAGAACCGTGGGGTGTCCCGTTCGATCTCCCGATTTGTCTCTGTTAGACTTTTTCAAATGAGGTCATGTGAAAAGTCGCATGTATGTAAACAGGATAGAAAATTTATAAGAATTAAAAATCCGCATTCGTACTGAAATAACTGCTATTCCTGGCAATTGGTTATAATTTTTTTAGACACTTTCAGACATCGAATTAATTATTGCCAAGAAATAAAAGGGCAACAGTTTGAGCAACTTCTTTCTGAAACAGTTATTTCAATACGTGGTTTTCACAATTAAATATTCTCATTAACGATATTACAATTTTAAGAAATGTTTAATTTTCATATATTTTAATTTTACTATTATTTTTTGTTTATTTCTGAAATTTTGTCAATTCTATAATTCATAGATGTAAAGCACAATAAATTAGTCGGGTAAGCAAACAAAAATATTGTCCTAATTTTTGTGCATTTTTTTCTGATCATCATCATGGTTATAACCCCATATATGTTTTACATGGTTAGAAAGACAAAAAAGTAAGCTTCCTAATGATGCACATAGTTCATGTCGCTATTTAAAAAACTAAAGATGTCGGTTGCTTTTAAAAATTGAAATTGTAGAAAACTAAATTTTACTGTAAAACATGCAAAATAATTTTAATCTTCTAATTTTCAAATATGTATGTATATATCTAACACTGTTTTAGGAAGAGGGTTTCGGTTCCAGCTTTAACAGCGACCCTGTATACATATATAAAACACTTTTTGAAAATTTATTTCATTTGCGTATAAATAACCTGTGTTATCAAACAATGAGTTTTTCTCTTATTTTGAATAAAAATGTCATCTGAAACTTTCTAAAGTCGAATTTTTCTTGTGACGTTTTGCAAGTTCGGCTTGGAGACTGTATTACCTCTTTGGACTATTCGTTGTCACTAATATGTAACCTAAAAATAATGTAACATTTATTTCGTATGGTTTATAGAGTTTCCGGATCTTGAAATGTTTTAAGCTCTTAATAATACTTGCATACAAGTATTCTGAGCTTAATGGATGCGATGAGTAACTCACTTCCTAACCTACCAGAGCATGCTAGGGTGATTTTAATCTTAAGAGTCACTGGAAGGGCTAGAAAGTTTACATAGGATTCAAGTAATATGTCTATGTTATTTATTAGGTAAAACACTTTTGAACCTATAAGAGTTACAAATAGTACAAAAGCTTTAGTGATATAAAAAGGAGATTAATTTAATTCTAAGTGAGTTAAGAACTCTATGCAAATTAGAAACAAATTCAGCAATGTAATAACAAGCGAATAAAATCTGAATGTGAATTATTAATCCTAAATACGCAAGAAAAAGCAAAAAAGTAAAGTTCCCTTTTGGCAGTTAACCGGTTATAAGCGAGTATAATAGGGGTACGAATGGGGTTCATCCAGAGACAATTTTCCAGTTGACAGAAAGTCCCGCAGGGGAAATTACAATATTTATGATGTCATTTAGATCGTCGATCGTCGCTTTGTCCGGAGTCGCAGCTCGTTGAGACCATTGTAAGTCGCTATAAACTCCATCAATAATATATCGGAGCAATTAGTGCTCATTCAACGGGCTAACGTTAACGGGTGGTGCTGCGATCCACGCGCCCTGCGTCTTACCTCGTCATTAACCCCCTGATGATACTGTGACTTTTTAATGAACGGCTTTCTTCTTCTGTAATTTGATGAGCGATTCGAGACGACGCGAAGCACTTACCTACGAAAGATGGAAAAACGAAAGTGAGAGTAATGAAATCAATGCGAACGGACGGATGGCTTGAAAGTAATTATCTATCAAGTATACGGGGTGATTAACAACCGACAGTGACGGTGGCGGCGGTTACAGCAACAAGACGAGTCAGCGCTGGCAGGTCGCAGATCTTCCAAATGGGCTCTAAACATGTCCGAAGATGTGGGACGAGGGGTCGCGGTGGCCGTGTACGGGTCAGTTCTGACCACATCGAAGGGCTTTATGAGACCGCCAAGCATTCTTGTGTAAGATATCCTGACGATGTGTATGCGGATTGGTGCTCAAGATGTTTTCTTTTCGAGAAATAACTGTAATATTTTCGGCTTTACATGAACAGGAGTTAAACTACAGAATTTGAACGAAATAAATATCAAGTTGGTATGGCATGAAGCAGAGGCAAGGCTGTAATTAGGTAGAGATACACTACGACCAACAAAATGTTCGATAAAGATTGTGTGTTGTAAAACAAAACGTGTGTCTTTACTTAAACCGTACAGTTTATGATATTTACTACAATTACTTCACAATTATCAAAGCATGTTTCTTTTGCCAAGGTTAATTTTTATTTTAAAACAAAATATTCTCCTTGTATTTAATTTTACATTGGCAGGAATTGGTCTTCTTATACGTTTCTTAACTTTTTGGCACTTGATAAAATGTTTAATAATTAGTGTTGCTCAAGCTTTTTTAAGGAGTCTGGTTGTTACTACATTCTAGTTTTTGTTCTATATCTAAAAAATAACAACTGTTGAACTTAATAAAAACATTTGTAAACGTTTTACCAGGTGGGAAGGTTTGAAGAGACTTATAAGATGATTGCAATCCCCGAGTAAGCATTTAGAAGTAGATGTTGCATGTTCTAGTGTACAAATAATTGCAGCAACTGAACTCAACTACGATAGCTATTAAATACCGTAATTGTAGTAAATGTTATACAATGTATGCTTTAGGTAGAAACGTCGGTATTGTTTCCCACATGAATGAATCCTCATCGATAATGTTGAGGGTCATACTAGATAAAAAAGTGAGTAATATTACTTTACCAATTCTACGTTTGGGGAAGAGGCAACTAGAGTAGCGGTTTATCAGTTTGATGATCTTGTGTGGCTCAAGTAGAATTCAATGATATTATTCAGTTTTCAAAAATCATTAAGTTTATTTTATTGAATTATAAAATAAAATAAAATACAGAGTTAATCAAATGTATGGAACCGTCCGTATATCTTGATAACCCTTCGTTAGATTTTTATGAATGTTATCGCCAATGTTGCCATGTTTTCAGTTTTTTCAAAATTCCTGTCAACTTCATTATTTCAAATGAAAAACCCGATATAATTTGTATAACATTCGATAGATAATTTTTCAACGAGTTCATTGATATACCATATGATATTTTTATTTTCAATGATAACAGCGATACCTAAAAAAACGACAAAGTATTCCTGAATTATTAAGGCTGATTAAAACAAGAAGGCTGATTAGAAATGTCATTATCTTAATTTTTCAATACTTTTCTTGACTCAATCAAGTCTAAGATTCCTTGATCGTATTGTGAAACAACAAAACTTGATAATAATAAGTGTGTTACTTTCGGAAAGAGACCGTATTGAGATATTGATGATGGTTGATTTCGGAGATAGAAGAAGAACTCAGAAAGAAGTTTCAAATCTCTTCAGTACGACTCACCCAGATCGAGATCCTATATCACGAAGTACAGTACCTATCCAAAACATTGAAACGATTCGAGCATACTGGGAATGTGAAGAATATTCGGAAATCAGAACGTCCAAAAACAGCGACTACGCCTGAAAAGGCACTAAATGTTGAAGTTTCAGCCGTGGATCAACCACATACTTCTTCAACTCAATTAGGTTTAGATAATGGAATAAGTCAAATGTCGGTGGTGAGAACTTTCAAGAAGGAGAACATGAAGCCGTATAAGGTGAATTTGATCCACGAACTGATTGAGGGCGATTCTGATAGAAGAAATGAATTTTGTGAAATTTTAATGGAGAGAGGTAATAATTTCATTAGGAATATCTTGTTCTCCGATGAAGCCATTTTTTGTCTAAATGGGTCTGTCAACAGTCAGAATTGTCGATACTGGGCTTTATAGAATCCTCAGTGGACCCAAGAAAGCCGTACTCAATTCCCCAAGAAATTGAATATTTGGGCTGGTATCATTAACGACAGCATTATTGGACCATTCTTTATTGAAGGATCATTGAATAGTGACAGATACCTCATGTTATTACAGAATGAAATTGTCCCTGCGCTGATAAATTTGTTCTCCGATGGAAATGGTGTAGTACGTCAAATTATTTGGTTCCAACAAAATGGGACGCCACCGCATGTTGCATGTAATGTAAGATAATATCTTGATGACATATTCTGAAACCGATGGATAGGACGACGTTGGAACATCGAATGGCCAGCGCGTTCTCCGGATCTTAACCATTAGATTTCTTTCTATGGGGATATGTTAAGAATATCGTATACAAAGAAAGACCAGATAATCTCGAACATTTGAAAGTTGTTATCCGAACAATGATGGAGGATATTCCACGAGAACACTTCAGAAACAGTGTAGATGCAGTGTATAATCGTTTAGCTCATTGTCAGACAGTCAATGGCCAACAATTTGAACACCTACTTAAATGAGTAGCCTCGCCTTATTTTAGTTAGATTTGATTATCCAAGAGTACTTTGTTCGTTTTTTTTGAGATATCTCTGTTATTATTGGAAATAAAAATAGCAAATTGTATATCAATGAACTCAATGAAAAATTCCCTATCGAATGTTATAAAAATATATAAGGTGTTCTATTTGAAATAATTAAGTTGACAGGAATTTCGGAAAAACTGAAAATGTGATAACATAGCGATATCATTTTCGAATCCGCCATATTTTGAAATCACGAAAATTCATAAAAATCTAACGAATGGTTACCGAAATATATGGATGGTTCATCATACATTTGATTAACTCTGTATGTACAATCGACAAAATTTTCAATACAGGTAAGCTGTGGAAACCAGAAATATTGTCTTTACTTAAGCCACACAGTTTATAATATTTAATACAATTTAAGTATTTCACAGTATTTCGAAAAGTGTGTATTTGAAGTTGAAGTTTCAAAATGTTTCACAAATAATAAATAAGTTGCCTCAAACTGTTTAATTATCACTGCATTGGAGTCTGCTTTGTTTTCAAAAAAATTATATTATCAACTTAGCGAGAGAAGGAAGAGGGAGAGGGAGTGGGAGAAGAGAGAGAGAGAGAGTTAGAGAAAGAGACAGAGCGAGAGGGAGAAGGAGAGGGATGGGAGTGGGGAGGGGACATCGATAGGAAGAAGGAGAGGGAAAAAGTGGGGAGGAGACATGGATAGGGAAAGCGAGAATTAATGGTGGTGTGAGAGGCAGAGAGAGATGGAGAGAAAGAGGGACGTTTACCGCGAGAGGGAGAATAGGGTTGAGAGTTATTTTCTGAATAAAATTAATAAAAATATCCGCAATGAATACTATTCGTAACTCCTTATGTTTTGGCAAATGATATATAAAAATTACATCAAACTATTCTACAAAAGGTACCACTAGGCTGTATTTAAAAAATAGAATTTTGGGTAAGAAGAAGCAATTTCGACATTTCCATGGCTTCTAAAAGTCCTCTACACAGAAATTAACTTATCTAGAAATGACCATACCACGACAATACACATCAGTATATCAATCTTAGGTGGAGTCCAAGAATGAGTAAATATACAGGTTATGCTTTTAAAATATGCAACTTGCAATTAATTTCTCAGAATCAGCTGGGGTAGGAATAAAAGTTCAGTATAATCTTTTACCTCAGCAATATAAATTTTCATGAATATATCTCTAAGAACTTCAGAGTAACTAGCTGACTAGTATTAATATGAACGCCCTGTGTATTAGAATAGTAGATTAGTAAATTAGTTCAGAGAAAATGTTTTTTCCTAATTTCTCTTTTGAGTTAAGAGTAAATTTTATTCTGAAATGTTCGCTGTGGGCTTCAGAAGAAAATTTAAATTATTCTAAACAAAGATTCCCATTCCGAACAAAAACTCGCAATAACAGAATACAAACGTCAGTAAAGAGGCAGAATATCACAAGGCGAGTCTCGTCGGTATTAACATCCCAGGTTATCCAATAACAGAACTCCCTCG
The DNA here is from genome assembly GCA_014611495.1 of Limonius californicus. Taxonomy (NCBI): domain Eukaryota; kingdom Metazoa; phylum Arthropoda; class Insecta; order Coleoptera; family Elateridae; genus Limonius; species Limonius californicus. Next base: position 18,621 of record JABXWE010019765.1, on the reverse strand, counting down.
AGTTTAGTTTGCATCGCAGCCGAGATACAATAGCACCATAATCTAGTTGTATGCACACCCTTTTTCAAGCCGACTTTCCACACGTTTCTGATGTCCCACTTTGTTCCGCAAAATGAATCGAAAGGAAAACAAGGACAAGAAGTTCGACGAAAGCGTCATGAACATCGTAATGTCGTAACGAACTCGGCATATACTGTCCAGTGACCGTGCAGACCAGCTAAGCGTAACAATTGAGTCTAAAAAGAAATTTCCTTTTTCAATTTTCATCCGACGTCAATCTCTTACACTTATTTTCCTCGGCACAGATTTGATTTCATTTCGAGTTCCCGACTCGGCTTTGTTGGCTCGTTATTTACGTTTTCATTGTTTCCATAAATGAGACTGGGGAATATTTGGATCTTCTGAATACCGTTTTCATTCTCTCCTGCATTCATTTATCCTCTGCAAAAGTTTCATAAGAAATATTCTTGATTATGGCATTCTAGAAGTAGGTATTTGTTATAATGTTCGTACATTAGAATAATGCAGAATAGTTTTACATGTTATGCAAATTATATAAAGAAATAAGTATCAATATTTTTGGGTAAAAAATATAATACAGTACACTCCCAATAATCTGAACAGAATAAAGTCAAGATAATTGATAAAATTGCCACTGTTCACACTACTAGGAGTGCAAGTTAGAATACAACCTTATGCAGTAAAATTTTGTTTTATAACGAGTACGTGTATATTTTCAATGAATTTTTTACGTCTTATTTAAATTTACTACGCATATTATGTACTGAGTGTTAACGAGATCATGAACATCTCCAATTTTTTTTAATATATTCATTAAGCAAATTAAATTCTTAGAGAGTATTATTCATTTGTGACTGCACTAAAGGGACACAAATAGATATTAATTTTAATTTTCAGTTTTCCTTAAATACTTACAAACTTTCTTATTTTAAAAGGAACGTCCTGTATGTTAAAATATATTTAAATAGATCATTTTATTCATACAGCATACAGACTAACGCCGTTCTTCCTATATATATTTTTATTATTATTGAAGAAACGGTGGAGTTTTTATAGTGCAATGAAGGATGTAAGTATGCAGATCAAATGAATGAAGTTCTATTTAAATTTATGTTCGTTTTAGACACCTATATATTAGCGTACTGACATATTCAGAGTAAAATTGTCTATTGCAGTAAATTATAAGATACAGGGTGTTTTTGCATTGAAAATCGTCACCTGTATAGAGAAGTTAGAAGAATAGAAACAAGAAGAAGTCTTTTTAACCGCTGGCCTCGTTGGTCTAATGCTTAGCGCGGTTGCCTCTAGATCCAAAGGACGCGGGTGAGAATTCGATCGAGGTCGGTGAGACTTTTCTGGCGAAAAAAATCTGAAAGTGAATCTTCTGTCTGATAAGAAGTAAAGCCGTAGTCCCGTGTCACTACGATGTGTGACACGTAAGAAACCACTACTGGAGTTCAAATCAGTTCCGATAGGCAAAATTCATAGTTAGGTTATACAATGGGGTAAATATGGCCTGAGTATAGAAAGATGCTTGGAAAGCCGCGCCCTAGATCTCCTTCAATCATACAACAACAGCAACAAGATTATAACAAATGATGCCTGCAATGTACACAAAAATAAAATTTCAATCAATACAGTCCAATATTATAGTCTTTGCACATTATTCTGATACTTGAAGAACAACTTCTTCTAGGGCAGAGTAGCTATTTATGTATGCAAGTAGGTATATTGTGATGTGTGAGATTGATTACAATAGTTGCCTGTTTTAGACTGTTTATAAGATCCTTGAAAAAGACACGACACATTGGACATTTAATACGACATGAAAAATACATAACACTACAATATATAATAGAAGGTAAGATTGAAGGAAAGAGAGCGCGTGGAAGAAGGAAAACTTCTTGGATGAGCAATATAAGAAATTGGTTGGGGATGAATAGAGAAACGCTTATACATGCAGCGCGTGATAGATGGAGATATGCCATGGCGATTGCTAACCTCATAAGCTGAAACGGCACCCGCAGAGAGAGAGAGAGAGAAAGATAAGACAACGTTACGTAATTATCATTCAAATACATTTTTGTATAGCCATGCTGTTCAAAGTGATATCTGAAGCACCATGCATTTGTAAAAAGTTACGTACGGAAAAGAAAGTTCAATATAAGTGATACATTTTACAGTTTAAAATATACTGTCGTTCCTATTCAGAGTTTACTATTAGGACTTTATTTTAAGTACACCCTGTATATTAGTCAATGTATGTTTTCTTTTAATTGGTTAGGTAAACACCTACAATTTCTGCTAAATGTGTTGCCCAACCTTTGCTTTTCACTATAACTCTACCAATCAAAAGATACCATACGTCCACCCTCTACTACTCGTACTTTGTTATTAAATAACACCTACAATTATTTGTTTCGTGACATTTTAAAATCTGGTTTATTATTAACAATGAAAAAAGATATAAAAAGAAAAATTGTTGGGTTGTATTATACTACACTGCACTTGTAGAAAAGATTGTCATTAAACAAAGAAGAATTTATCGCGTAGGAAATATTTTATATATTATAAAATTTTCGGTTTCTTACGTGAGTAAGTTTGTGGAGTATAGTGGATACACCGATATAAATGTTGTTTTTACAAATACTCAAGTAGAATTTAAATTACTTAAAATACAATAATATTATGTTGCTTAAGATGAATTTGGGTATAACGAGATTTCATATACAATAAGAGTTTAGGAAGCAAATTGTCCACCATTAACCAATTGGCATTGACAAGCGCGTATGTAAATACTTGGTATCACGCGCTTAATAATTTCCGGACCGATACTTTAATTTCTAAACGAATCCGAGGTTTTAAATCGTCTAAATGAATGTCAACTCGCGATTTCACATGACCCCATAGAAAGAAATTAAGCGGCGTTAAGTAAGGTGTTCCAGCAGGTCACTCAAATGGTCGTCGCCGCTTAATCATCTATCAGGACACATATTGTTAAGAAACTGTCGGATTTGAACACTAAAATCGGGAGGAACTCCATCTTGTTGAAACCTAATGCTTGGGTGGGACATATCAAGATCTTCATTGTTTGGAAAAAGAATTGGTAGAACTAGAACTAACTCAAATCTAAATCTAAACAGATGTGGTGCGTTGTTTTTATTAAAAAGAAATTCTGAATTTATTGAACTTTGCTGCATTGTTCTCAAAAAAATGGTTAGGTACGTGGGATACATATCACTACATATGAGCCAACTTATTGGACAACCGACCCTGCAATAACCCCAGGCCTTTTGGACTTCTTCGTGACCAAAGGAATTTAAGGATAGAACCCAACCTGGACTTGTCGTCCGACCACTCCCCGGTGATAGCCACCGTGAACGCAACTGTTGTATAAACAAGTAAACCGCCGAGATTATACAATTCCAAAACAAACTGGCAGTACTTCAGACAACAAATTGAGGAAAAAATAAACTCGTAGATATCACGAAATTGAGAACGTAGTAGAAAATGTTAAAATAATATAAGAGGCAGCATGGGAAGCGACACCAAATCTCGTGATCAAACAAGCAAAACAAGAATGTCCGATAATCTTAAAAGAGAAAATAGCTCAAAAACGGCGGGTAAGAAGAATATGGTAACGGAGCAGCTGCTCAGATGACAAAAGACAATTAAACCGAGCCACCAGAGAACTTAAAGAACTGATACGGACTTTCGAAAACCACAACTTTATCACATCTGTAGAAGGGCTTTCAGCTTCAGCTGCTACAGCCTACTCCCTCTGGAAAGCAACAAAGTTCTTTCAATAGCTAAACCAACAAGGGCCACCCATATGAAAAGCAGATGGTTCCTGGGCACGCAATAATAAAGAAAAAACTCAAGTTTTTGCGGAACACCTACATATTGTCTTTCAACCAGTCCCAACAACAAGAAGACCTGAAGAAGATGATGACGTAAAAGAATACCTGGAAGTTTTCCATCAACTTTCACTTCCAATAAAGCCATTTAAAATGGACGAAATTACAAAATTGATAAAATCACTAAAACCAAACAAGGTACCAGAGTGGGACATCAATACTGGCAAAATACTCAAAGAGCTCCCAAAAATAGAGAGGTAAATGCTAACTATCATTTACAATTCGATTCTCTCAACTAGGTTCTTTCCCGCACAATGGAAAGTCGCCCACATAATACTAATCCAAAAACCAGGTAAACTACCAAACACCATCGAGTCCTACAGACCCATCAGTCTCCTACTAGTATTATCAAAGCTACTGGAAAAACTACTGCTTAAAAAAATTTTGACGACACATTTAGAAGACCTATTTTCTGACCACCAGTTTGGCTTTAGAAGAAACCGCTCTACCATAGAACAAGTCCACAGAATTGTTGCAGTCATAAATAACACATTTGAAATGAGAAATACTGCAGTGAGGTCTTCTTAGACGTAAGGCAGGCCTATGATGAGGAACTTTTATTTAAACTCAAGCAGAAACTCCAATATTCATGGTCAAACTCGACGAAGAACAAACCGAGCTATACCAAGTACACGCCGGCATACCACAGGGAAGTGTTCTGGGGCCCGCATTGTACCTTATTTACACCTCCGATTTACCCACCAACAATAGGATAGTCACAGCTACATATCCAGACGACACATCCATTCTCTTAAAATACTCATACCCAGTCGCTGCAGTACAACTGCAGACGAATCTAGATACAATACAACAATGGATGCAAAGGTGGCGCATTAAAGTAAAAGAGAACAAATCCGCCTATATCACATTTACCAAATGCCGAGGACAATCTCCACAAGTAACCATGAACGGACACCCACTACCATAGGCAGATGATGTCGCTACCTAGGCGTACACTTGAATAAAAGTCTTATATGGCGCACGCATATTTGGAAGAAGAGGGCTCAGCTTGGACTAAAACTAAGGAATTACTACTGGTTACTAGGAGGAAACTCACAGTTATCGCTACAAAATAAACTCCTCATATATAAAATAGTACTGAAACCCATACGGACGCATGGAATTTAGCTATGGGGAATTGTCGCTAAATTCAATATCGATATCCTGGAGAAGTACCAATAAAAAGTTCTACGTTTAATAACTATGTCCGTAAAATCCGCAACGACCTAAAAGTGCCCACCGTCAAGGAAGAACTTCTTAAGTTCAGTGAAAAACATTTACATAAACTAGAAGTGTATCCAAACTCGTTGGCAGTTCATCTTTTAGACAACAGTGATCAAATAAATCGATTTAAAAGAATAAACCCGCTCGACTTAACTTCAGATTCTAGTAATACATTGTTACTACATTATACAGGGTGGGCCAATGAAAACAAAACAGACCGGATTTTACATATTTATGGCCATTCTTTAAAAAATCGCTCGGACCCGTCAATTTCTGTTTTGAGGGGGAAACTTTTTGCGTTTATTTTCAACCTTGTCACTTCAACCTACTAGCGGTGGTAAGCTTCAGTCCTAAAATTTTAAATACAAAATGGGGTCGAGTGATACATCATTTTAAGGGGAATTAAATTCTCGTTTTAACGCTTCCTAGTTTTTCAAATTCGGATAAGTAGTTTTCGAGAAAATGCCTTTTAAAGATAGTAACCCGCCTAAAGCCAATAATTCATGATTTTCAGGTTTACCATAATTTACACCAGTAATATTTTATTGATTAAGAAATTTACCTTAACTTTCACTTTATTAAATGTTCAAAATGTTGACCTCCAGCACCCATACAGTTTAGTCGAGAATTTTTGTTATGTTTTGGATTTTTGTTGCTGTTGTTTTTGTTTATTTTTGTTACAAAATGGTTTATTCTACTACGGAAAGGGTATTAATAATTGAACTTTATTATGAAAACGGTAGATCCGCTGGTATTACAGCTGAGTTATTTAAAGAACAAAATCCTAATGAGCATGTTAATCAAAAATACGTTCTTGAGCTAGTAGCCAAATTTCGGGAGGCGGGAACAGTTGCAAATCGAAATCGAATCGTAGAAGCTGAAAATCGAATAGTGGGAAATGAAGCTATGGAAATTGCACTTTTGGGTCACGTCTTTAGGTACCTACCCGTAAGTTGACAACAATTGCTCGCATATCCCGTGCTAGCATTCAGACAATTTAAAAAATGACCGTTACAATGTGAATGAATTGATGTTTCGAAAGACGGAGCACCTCTACATTTTGCCCTTGCTGTTCATCAGGATCTGGACGAAACATTTCCTGGTAGATGGATTGGGCTAAGAGGAGCAGTGCAGTGGCCTGCGAGGTCACCAGAGAAAACCCTTCAGACTTCTTTCTGCGGGGCCACAAAAGAAGTAAAATTTGTAGTACTCATCCAGAATTCCTAAATGATTTACGGTAACAATGAATGCCGGCAAATTACCCCAGAAATGCTTCCAAAGGTCCGAAACCGTTTTCAACAAAACCTACACTTCTGTATGAATGCTGTAGGTCAACATTTCGAACATTTAATAAATACCTAGGAGGTTGAAGTGACAAGGTTGAAAATATAGGCAAAAAGTTTCCCACTCAAAACAAAAATTGATTGGTCCGAGCGCTTTTTTAAAAAATGACAATAAATATGAAACATCGAGCCTGTTTCGTTTTCATTAGCCCACCCAGTATATATTATTATAGTATTCAAGTAAATACAGGAGGGCCGTTAAAGAACGATCCCATCCTCAAATTCCGTTCGCTCAACAAAAATTACTTATTGTCATTGTAACTGACAGATTGTAATTAATAAATAAATACAAAAAATTAACATATGAAAGTGAATTTTAAAAAAAGAAAATCCACGTTTTTCAGGATTTTTATAAAAAATCAATACTTTCAGTTTTATTTGGTATGTTCCATACTTTTGACGCGCTCTATACAATAATATTTATGTATAACGTTTGATAGTGCTAATGCATTTTTACTACTAAGAAACAATTATTTTAAGTCTTAATAATGTTAATAAGTATTTTTAATATTCGGAATATTATCGGATATAACGAACAATTAATTACAGACTTATAACATCGTGTTATAACCAAACAAGTAAATGAATTACCCTATAATTAAGTAATAGCGAGATTTTATTTGTGCAACAAGACAGTCTGCAGAATGATCAATTACTTTACATTATCACTGAAGTAGTAGTTTTGGCATATTGGCTATTATATAGGTAAGTGATGTACTCAATATGTATTACTCCTATTATTTACTCGCTCTATAAAAAATTATATATTTTAATTAAATTAACAATTATGTACTTTGTTTAACTGTTGTTAATATAATATTAATGAAGAAACAAAAAAAGATTTCAGCATAAGGGCTTAGCTTAGAATTATTTATTTTGCCTTACCATAGTTAATATATGTATTTATGATTATTTATCACTTTAAAAACATAATAGCTTCTATTTTTTTTTCTAGGTTTTAGTGACTGTTAAAAGACAAGAAATCTGGCGCCACCGTTACGTTTCAAGCCTGGTGACAACACACAGTTGAAGATGACATGTGACAAACCGAATGTGTTGTGTCACAATCAACTCCTGAACTAATAATATACAATTTAGAGTGTCTTCATTAAGCCGTGTTTTGACAACTTTATTTTCGGCTCACTTTAAACGTGATTTGTATTGCCCCTTAATTGTTTTCTGGCTGACTTGAACCGTTTTTAACTAACCCGCATAATCTACTGTACCATTGAATTACAACAGTTTTATATTTTGGCTTATTTTAATTTTTTCTGAACAGTTTTTATTTGCGATACGTCCTGCAAATTTTTAGTGACTGAGATGACTATTATGTTTTGTGCGTTATCAAATACATATTGAGTACAAAAGTTGAAGCTTCATGGTTTATCGGTAGTTGTGTTGTTTTTTCATGCTCGGTTTCTTTAAGTTATAATTATTTATCCACATAGTAGTCCGTTTGGCGGGGGCGGGATAGTGCGGAAATAAATATAGCAGGACCGTAACTAAGAATTTATACATTGGGGCGCACACATTCCTGCTATTGAATATGCTAGTTACAATATATTCATCATAATCATTATAATCGTGTACCGCTTGCGCAGTGGTTTGTGCAGTGCACGACAGGGACCGACTCTGCGGGTTACCGTGTTAGTGCGAAACCGTGTTTGACTTGCCTGGTGTGTGGATGTTTTTGTATATGGTTTTGTTACTCCTCTAATGCAACCGTAATACGAGGAGTGCCATTAATTTGATCCCCAATGGCAAATGGAGACCGGGGAATTCGAAAAACTTCCGAGCCCTGAAGAGATTCGAACCGGAAAGCGTTCGGACTATTACATCCAAAGCCTGGCTGTCTTATCACTGAGCCACCCCAGCCCTCTACAATATATTTATTAAAACAAAATTGTAACTTTTTACATCGACATACAATTATAGTGGTTTCCCTACCCCTTCTGGGTCTTAGGGCTGTCTACTTGAACGCTAAAAGGCCAACTTTAGCTAATGTAAAAGACACTACGTATAATACACGAGACACGACGAAGCATTTCTTGTGGAGGCTTTGCATTGTTGTAATTGTAACAAAATTAGATCAGTCTTGCCACTGGGACTGTGTGCATTAAATTGTTCTTAAAGGGTTTGTGATATACTAATAAATCTCACTAAATTGAGTCCACATATACTATACATGTAGTTTGATTTTATTGCAATTTTCCACAACTTTTAGCAATTTTTATCATCAGTTTCTTATGATTTTTGTGTTAATTGCGCCTTATATCAATAATTTAAAAAATCTCATGTTGATTGATCGGCTATTAACGTAGCTACTGTGACAATAAACATCGCTAGTTTGAGCTTATTTTGAGTCACTTTAGTAGCGCCTTAAAACCAACCCAACATTTTTTATATTAGTATGGGTGAACACTATTTCTTTGAATTTTGCCACTGGTAGACCTAATACGCACAATGTTCTCTTATTCTAGATTTTTTTACAGTAGTTTTGTTTTGGTCAGTTATCACAAGAAGAACAACCAATATGTGTTAAGTTTGATCTTCATTAAATAAACTGTTGAATAGTGTCGGTTGCACATTTAATTGTTTTCTTTTTGTTTCAAATGATCAGAAAATGAAATGTAACGAAACAAAACCACTGAAGATAGTATTTTATATACAGGGAATTTTTCTTTTTAGTATACATTGCCTATGTATACTAAAAATCAGAAGCAAACGTCACTATAGTTGTGAATTATTTGAGTATGAAGGTTATGTTGATGCAGTGTTTATATTAAATAAGTATTTCACCCTGTATATACGACGCAAATTGTGACTTATTTGTTAAATACAAAAATCGACAGGGTGATGTTTCTGTAAGGTCCGTGAACATTATACTTCCTTTGTACAACACAAATACATCAGCGGCAAGGTGGTGTAATGGTCAGCATAGTTGCCTTCCAAGCAGTTGATCCGGGTTCGATTCCCGGCTATCGTAGAATTGTTTTAATTATTAGTTTTTGTTATAACTATTAATTACGATTTCTTCAACGTAGCATATAATATTTAATTTCATTTCTTCGGTTAAAATGTGATTACTTTTAGTTCTTATTTTATGGGAATTTATTACGCATCCATCTGATTTAAATTTTCTAACAATTGTTTGTATGGTTCGAATACAAGGAGCAGGTTTTTCTAGATATTTTAGTGAAAATAAGTCTCTCACAGTTCTTAAGCTTTTACCATTCTGATACCACTTTCGAATTTCAACTTTTTCGTTTTTATTGTACATGGTTGTATAAAAACGCAAGAAGACACTAAATAAGCATTAATTTTATTTTTTAACCTTGAATTGTTTTGGTCACTGCATGCTTTAGTTGTCTGTATAGTTGGTTGCCTACATAATAGGCGTAATTGACGCGTTCTTTTTAAAAGTATACATAGGCAATGTATACTAAAAAGAAAAGTTCCCTGTATACTCACTGACAACGATCTGATGTATAACGATACCCTCTATGTAACGAACGTCTATGAAATAAATTGTTGAGATTATGTTTATTCTACTGTATTTTCTCATTACTGTGTTCGCTGGGCATGGAAAAACGATTAAAAATTAAAACATTTTTGAACATTTTTGTTTAAATTACACTTAAATTATTTACCTTCAAGCAATTAGTTAGTATCCAGATGTAAATTTATTACAGTCTCCTATAATTGGAACCACTGGCGTGGTGTTTTTGGATCAAATTCAAATCGGGACGATATGTTATAATTAATAGTATATGGTCATCTATGTACGTATATATTATTTTATAGCAGATACGGTTAAGTTAGTATTTTTAACATATTTGGATGAGAGATTTATTTTTATTTAAATGGGAGAAGTTCTATAATTGCAAATTTAATTTTCAAATAAACATTATGTATTGCTATCAATCAAAGATACGGTTAACTTTTTTTCTGAATGATTGGACCTTTTATGTACTAGTAAAGAAATGTCTCAAATTTGTGGTAAAAATAAAAATAAATATAAAATCAAAACATCCATTATTCCATCCAGTGGCGTGACTTGATATCGGGCGCCCTGGAGCAGCTCAGTTCTCAAGCGCCCCCCTCCCACAACACTCTTAGCTATATAATAAATAAATCTAAATATGAACAATTTTTATGTTACAAACGTTCTGCTTGTTAAAATGTAAATAGACTACATTTAGTTATAAAAGTTTAATTTATTAATGTCGAAATGGTAATGTGCGACTGGAAATTGTTGTGTGAAATACCTAATAACGGTGAATATTTATTTCTTAATATAATGCGGGATCTATGTTTATTTTTAATTATATATCTATTTTTATTAACGGCTGTAGGTATATAGTATCAATATACTGTTGATTATAATGGGGGTGATGGGGATGATTATTTGGAAACTAAGGGTTGTTTAAACATTTTCGCCGAATGGGGGGCGTAGTCAATTTGGTGTATTGTGGGGGTGCATTAGTGGTTGATGAGCTGGCCACACGTCACCTTACCGTGGTTGTGTCATTGTATATGTCATTTCAAGCCAAGCTTGAAGAATGAACTGTGATTCGTTTTCAACATACAAAAAGCGAAAACGCCGCCGAAATTTACCGTCAAGTATGCGAGATTATGATCCAGGCATTATGACTAAAGGAAAGATCAGACACTGGTGTAGGAATTTCAGAGGTGGCCGAACAAATACGCACGATGAACCACGAAGTAGGAGACTTTGCACGGGTTTTTTGTAAAAAAAGAGAACAAGAAAATGTGTGAACATCTGTGTTTCACGATTTCAGAAATGGCCGATAATTTTTCTCAGATTTCACGTACGTTATGAAAATGTATCGAACAGGCTATAGTATCACAAACTTTGAATAAGGTGGGTGCTAAGGGTATTGATGGATGGAACCAGTGGATGGCCCCTGTGCTAACCTTCCTGCATCGCTACGAAACTGATGGCGATGAGTACCTGCATCACATTGTAATTGGTGACGAGACTTTGATTTACCTACAAAAATGTTAAAAAAATATAGGTCCGTGTGAAAAATTTGGCGCCCTCTTTGTGCTGGAGTCTGGAGCAGACTGCTCCAATTGCTACCCGGTAGTTACGCCACTGATTTTGAAAAAACATAAATAATAAATAAAATAAAAATAAAATTACTGTTTCAGATTTTATTATTACATATAATTAAATAATAAAAAAAGATCTTGTACATTTTAAACGAAAAAGGACGTCGTTCAATAGTAATAATGTAATTTCATGTGGGGAAATGTTTACTTCTGGTTTAAATCTGGCTTTGCCACAGCAATTTTTATTTTGGAATAGGTAATCTGACATTTTAAGACATCAACACCTAGGTAACTGTTTTAGTACTGCAGAAATATTAGTAACGGAGTACACACTAAAGAACATGAGGTCAAGTCCAACTTTGTATAACTTTAAATTTTATTTTATTGCTTCCGTTTTAGTAGATATTATCTAAAAAAATTAAACATATTGTTAATTTTCCTAATAACTTATTACGTAGTGCAGTAATTTGAAAACCAAATTTTCTGCAGAAAAAAAAATTGTTTGAATCAGCTGTATTAAAGTTATATCTATTGTTTTAATTAAATCAAAATTTTTAAAAAGTGCGCCGAATTATTTCATTTAATGTTTTGTTAAAAATATGAGTATGGAATAAGGTAATAGAAGTGGGTAGGTACGTACGGCAAATATTTCAGTTTGATATTGTTTATGTTGGTCCTAGCAATAACCGATTTTTTGCAAAACTTTCATTATCAAGGGTGTAAAAAAGTTTGAAGAATTTTGCAACAAAAAAAGTTCGTCTTATAAAAGAAGACTGTTCTAAAATAAGAACATACAGAATGGAAAAAAATATTCTAGTCCAAGAAAACTTATTTTAATCTTTTTAAGTAAATATACATAGTTGGAAAGAAAACATATTTTAAAATATTACACGCATTTCTGCTTCATTTATAGTATTAAACGACAAGTATTTTTGAAATTAATTTTGAGAAATGCTGCTCATAACAATTTCTGGTTGATATTAAGTTAGTTATAAAAAATATATAAAACGTTGTTGTATCTTGTAGGAGGTGCGAATAAAATAGGAAGCGGTAGATAACGTGTTTATCAAATTAAACCTATTTAAATTCAATGGTTACGCTATTATTACTAAACTTAAACATTCTTAATAAGAAGATAAAAAATGAAATGAATAAATTTATTCATCGTTGCTTTCCTAGGCTTTATAATTCGTGTATATTGAAGTGTTCTTAAAATTGTAATTATGACAGAGATATTCATATTTACGTTACCTGTTGATAGCTCGTATTTTTTATATCGTGTGTAAAGCTTAGGACACTAACGGTATTTCTCCTAGTGTAGCTTTGGTTTTTATATTGAATTAAATTAATATAAGTATTGTTTTGATACTAATATATACTAAATAAGGCTTCAACTTCTAATTCAATAGATTAAACTTTGTTGGTACCAGTGCTTTTAGAAAAATTTTTATACTTTACAGTCCGTTTGATTGATATGAAGCGATTAGGTATATTAGTTTTAGAAAACGGATAAATTAATACAAGTAGTGAAATTTTCTAAGAACTGAAAATTTTTAAGTACCTGTTTGAAAACTTCCTCGTTGGACTGTATCTTATAACAATTAAAATGAAAATAGTAGATACACTTAGATCTATTGTTATTATTAAAAATGGTTCACGGTGGATTTAAGCTAACTTAAATTGTTAGTTAGCTCTTCCCTATAAAATTAATATAATCCCGAAAAACTCACAAAAGCCACAAGAGAAAATTCATAACAGTCATCGGATCGGATTTGCAGGCGAACGAGCAGTCGCGAAGAGGCCCACTTTATCCATCAGCTTTAGTTAGGTATATGACACAAAGTTCTCAATTCCAAACGCGACATTTCAAACTGACACCAGAAAAGCAACACCCACTAAAGCTCAGAAGCCCCCCCAAATACGGCTGCCATTGGCGGCCCAACAAAGCAGTAACCGTGGCAACAGCCTTTGAAATTACCAATGAACGGCGAGCCTCCGACAAGAGCTGCCTCGGCATCAGAACCGTGAATGTCAGTCTCATCCCGTGCTCCAAACAGCTGGCTGTGCAATACGATACCTATCCCTTTATTAGTACCTACCTGGGATGGTCACAGGGTTTCCCGAATAGTTTCCGTAACCAAACACAGCAGTGCGTGATAATGGACTTTTGGTGCCATGACTAGTGCGACAACTCGAAAAGCCCAAGAGGATCCGAATCCACGAATTAACTAAAACCCTTCAAAAACGCGATATAAAGGTTCTAGTATAAATGCGTCGAAAGTTCAAGAAGGGTTAGTCGCGGGGGTGGCATGCGTTCATTCCTTCTGTAGGAAAAATTAAATAAGGGCCTACGGTTAACAATTGCAGCAACGCTGGCAACTCACATGGCGTTAGGGCTGAGCTCCGGGCTCTGTTCCGGGAGCTCGGAGCCCGGCTCCGGGGGCCGCTCGGATACATCATCCTCCCCAGGTGTTAGCGTACCGCTCCCAGTTGCGCCGGCACCGCTTCTTCCCAGCCCCATGTTCGCATTGCCCACCCTAAACTTTACTGTTGAACAAGTAGCTGCAGTTTGTGAAACATTGGAAGAAAGTGGTGACATTGAACGTTTGGCCCGTTTCCTGTGGTCTTTGCCAGTGGCCCACCCCAACATTGGGGAATTAAACAAAAACGAGGCTGTACTGCGGGCTAGGGCGATAGTGGCCTTCCACAGCGGCAACTTCCGGGAAATGTACCACATCCTGGAGCATCACAAGTTCACCAAGACATCCCATGGGAAACTGCAGGCCATGTGGCTGGAAGCTCACTACCAGGAGGCGGAAAAGCTTCGAGGAAGAGCTTTAGGGCCCGTGGATAAATACAGAGTGCGTAAAAAGTTTCCTTTGCCACGAACTATTTGGGACGGTGAACAAAAGACTCATTGTTTTAAGGAAAGGACTAGAAGTCTCTTGAGAGAGTGGTACCTGCAGGATCCGTACCCGAACCCCACGAAGAAGAGGGAGCTGGCCCAAGCGACGGGTCTAACGCCGACCCAGGTGGGCAACTGGTTCAAGAATCGAAGACAGCGAGATCGAGCTGCCGCCGCTAAGAACAGGTTAGTGCTTAATTTATTGCTTTTTGACAAACTATCAATAAGCGGCAAGGATAATTAATACTCCGATCTAGCTATACGTAAATCTTCGGTATTATATGTTGCGACGCAGCGGCTAAAGATGCGGAAGACATTATAATGTTTTCAGAACCGTTCTAACTACCCCGTACACGTATGTTTTAAAAATAGAAGAAAAACCGCATGCAAACGGTTAACACTCAGTATATAACATATAAATATTTGCATAATAGCTAATGAAACAGAGAAATAAGATTTATGGTGTAATTTCAACCACCATATGCTGACGTATACGAGAAAACAAAATTGCTTCTGCTGATATTTAAATTTTTATGTATATGTTGAAGCAATTTCTAATGTTTGCTAACATTTGAAATTATAGTAATATTTCAGTTTGCCCGCAATAGTAATTTACTTATGACGCAACGGTAATTTTTTACTTGGGCCTATACGCTTTTGGAGCTCTGTATTGAATACTTTTTATATTACAAGAAGTATCAATTACATATGTAAGTTGGCCTTCAAATATACTTTTACACTATACATATTTTAATTCTGTTTACTTTCTTTACTAAAATTATACTATTAAAAACAAAAATGTATGTTTCACAATACTTTAATAATATATAAAGTTTCTGAAACAAACAATTTTGAATTTTATAAAAGTAAGATCTAAAACCCTTTTTCTTTTCTTACCCTAAACGAAACGTTTACCAAGGCTTTATTTCTGGAGAATTCTTAGACTCTTTAGTAGTACCTATGCTAAGTACTAATTTTTTTATGCAAATAGTTAGGTAATTCAATACTTGAAAATTAAAAAGTGTTAATGGAAATATGTACGTACATCATGATCGTGAATATTTTAGATTTTTTAAGATATCTACTTAGGTATATGTAGATGGAAATTATATGTTCTAGACCTCCAAGAATCTAAAATATTGTTCTTAAAAGTGTGTCTGTCTGTGTGTATCGGACTTGCTTGTAATTCATTTTAGGATATCGAATAGGTTAATGTAATAATTTTTGTAAAGTAGGTACCTGAAAGAGAAAATTAGGTATCTATTAACTTTTCAGAATAGCCCATTTTTTTCAATTTTCGCAGTGGTAATTCAAAGGTATTTTACTAAAATTTTAAGATTATTACGATTTCTTTACAAATTTAAGAATCCTACACATTACAATTTGTTTTTCTTGAAAAAAAAACCGTTGTAATAGTGACAAAATTTTGAGAATTTCAAAAATATATTTCTCAAAAATGGAAAATGAGATTTGTTAATCAGCACGAAAATTAAATTATGAACTTATATGACAAACTGATAAAATAAAAACAAAGTATGCTTCACAAAATCCCTAAAATATATATTTCTGATAACCCAAGATAATTCCTAGGAAATGCAAGTAAAAATTAAATACATGATGACAATGTAGTAATATTAAGAGAGCTCTTTACAATAGGCGATGCAAAGGAATAATTAATGTGTTAAATATTGGTTAGAATACTAATCAGTGTGATAATAAATAATATAATGAAACTTACATGGAGCAGGGATACTTTTGAGATGAAGAGTTTGTTTAGAGGTATTTATAGGTACATTTCAACCATTAGGTATTGCCTTCCTTGTCGAACTTCCGTGTTTCGTTTTCTAAAGAATATCCATAATTGAAAATTGCAGAAAATGTTTACTAGTTTTAGAACGGTAACAATTCAGTACTTTTCTATTGTTCTTTATAAAAAAACCTACGATCAAAGGAATGCCTATAGCTTTGCAGTAAACTAGACCGTTAATATTTTCATTTAGCTTTTACTTATATAAAGTTTGCTAACAAAACGCCTTTTGACAATATTAAATTTTAGTAACTTTAATAATTGTCCCAGAAAGAGATCCTTATCTAATTAAGTTCTTATACTTTGCGTTGTTTATTGATAATAGCTTTAAGGTACATATTTTTAGCCTTCTTGCTTTGAACTGATAACAAGGTTCATTCATTAAAAAAACTATTAGTCTAAGGTGCACCACTGGCGTATTTTAGAATTAAATACTTTATCGTGTTTTGAACAGTTTTGGGGTTTTTCTTCTTCGCAAAAACAAAAACACGCATTCTACATACGTTCATGCGTCGGTGGAATAGTTTCTCATTAAAATTCCTCATCAGTTTTTTCAAAAATCCCAGAATTCCTTTATTTTAGAACGTTCGTAGTAAAAGGATGCGTTCAAAATGCAATAAACGTATGGTATGAATGTTTGAAGGTCCCAAACTTTACACACAAACATGGGACAAAAACAAAATTCAATTGATTGATGTGTTTTTCCATAATTTTAGGAAAAATACCACAGGACTTCTAAAAATATTATAGTATTTAGCTTCTAACAATTAGTTATAATTTTTTTGAATGAATCTGTAAATCAGTGGAACAGCACTTATTTAATACCAATTTACTCCTATTGGTTCGCTAGGTTTGTTAAAAAAAAATTAAAAAACATGTAATAGTATAATTATCACTTATATAATCATAGAACGTAGCAGTTTTTTAATTTGTATTTTGAACTGCTTTAATAATTTACAAGGAAATTAAAATTTTCTTCTTTGATTTTATTTCATTATTGAATTATTAAAAAACCATTTCCTTTGTTATGATTTTACATTTTTAGAGCCAGTAAACATTTTAATTTGACCGAAAAAATATTTTGCAATAACACCAGTGGATTTTCAAGCAAAAGCTGTAACTAAAATTTACCTGAGCAGTTGGTAAATCCTAAAACTTGCCAATGGTTTAGAAGACTACAAAAGCTATTAGTTTTTGAGTAAAATCATGAAGAGATTAACATCAAGCCTAATCTGCTTAAGATGTTTCGTTGAAAGCTAGACAATGAAATTGGACACTGTTTGTGGGGTTTTTCCAAGTTATTAGTCCAATTGTGAGGGATGAAGAGATTTAGTAAAATCACCGGAAAACCCAGGTGTTGTTTGGCAAAGGGTTAAATTTTACTTTGCTGGGAGATGTTTGGTGTCTTTAGCAATAATAATTTATTCCATTAAATTTATATACCGCGCTCCCGCCGATATTTACAATAAACGGTTACTAGAAGAAGCAAGGACACTTTAATATATTTACCGAGTAGTTATATAAACTTTACAGTCTGTCATTTTATCTTCAGTATAAACACGCGTCAGAAGGAAGGTGTCAAGTAGATACACCTTTGCATAAAATTTGTACAACAACTATAAACTTGAGTGTTTTCTATAATATTTAAACAAGACAGGTAAATTATCGTGGAAATATAATGTCAGTGTATGAATGAACGCAAGGCAACGAGAAAGTTTACTAGCAAAATAGTAAATAGCCCGAAGATAAAATAGAGTTTTGTAGTGTTGATATTTGACACTATAGTTTTGAATTACTGAATGAAATGGAAACGAAAATATCCGATATGAGTAGCAAATAATGCTCTTACTACAGCTCCGGCACCTTGGGCGGTTATTTTCATTACTGGTGTAAACATATTTTTAACACAACAGGAAATGCCTTTCGAAATTCACTCTTTATCAGATGGGGATAACGAGAAGTAGATAATTTCATGCGGGCTTTTAATATGTATTAATTATTCCGAGCCGTAAGCTACGAACAGCTAAGGATACCTTGTTGCTGTTTTATCTATTCGTATAGCTATAGCTGTAGTATTACAAGTTAATTTTCAAAGAAATTTTTGATAAATCAAATTATTGGTTACAGTTATTTTTTGCTTCTCGCTACACCATTTAAAAGTTTTTTTATTTTTCTCTGTATATAATTTTTTTTTACATTTCTATAATATTTTCGTTCAATCTTCATTTCTGGGCTCACTCTCAATAAATACAAAAAACGGTTGAAGAAACTGAAACCAATACTAACTTTAAAAATATATAGATATTACAATTAAATCTTATTATTAGA
>JABXWE010019764.1:0-11339 GCA_014611495.1 Limonius californicus | reverse complement strand
GCCCTTAGGAATGTGATAGGTGAGACTAGTTTTAGTTTTAGTTTTCGTAGAGTGTCTTCTATTAGAGTATGTGGTATTGTTGGGCATACATTGGATATAATTAATCTCTGGGCCGGAGTTACCAATTTTCTTGTGTCGATAAGAGCATTTCCTATTTTTATTTGTCTGTGATGAGACACAAAATCGTCTGCTATTTGTTTATTTATAAAGTATATGCAAATTCTGTTGTTGGACATTCTTGATGCGAAGGTAATATTTTTTGGGTTAGTAGTTGTAGCTATAACTGATAAGTATTCCTCTAGTTTAACTCCTTCGATTGCGCTCAAGATTATTGTCTGGTCTTTGTTAATAGCTTTAGTTTCATTTTGTGGTTCTTTTCTTAGGGTCTTTGCGAAATTTTGAGTTGGTTGGGTGTTTGTTGAATTATTATATGAATTTGGATGTTGGGTGGAAGTATTTAGTGAGGGTAGTGGCATGATAAAGGGAAGGGTAGTAGTTTGGGTTTGAATTATATTTATCTGGTCTTGTTGGGACATTATCTTTTGTTAGAGTGCATATGTATGTGGTTTTATGTAGATTAGCGTATCGCGCGGGCCGGCCCGGCCGTGCGGCCGAGGTCCGTCTATTCGCTTGTAAATATTGTTTCAGTTGTTCTGTTTATTACTTGTTAGTTTGTAATACTTAATTATGTGGATGATATAATTGGTCATTTATCTAGCTGACTTACGGTAAATTAATTCGGTGTGGAAGCACTCGCGGATTTTTATTTCACGGTTGGCTTTCACAACGACGTTTACTCGCACACGGACTAGATCGGAATGATATATAGTTTTGAAAATATTTAGAAATTATTAAAATCTAATAGAAAAAAAAACAGAAAAGTTGGTAATAAAATGTAATTTAATTTTGTTTTAAAAAATATGTAAATGAATATAGGATTTTATAAAAGTTGAGTTATTTACTAACATTTTAAACTACAAATATTTGCATGTTTTGCCGCGCCTTTTAGAACAAAAACGAAATTAAACAAAAAAGCAACGAATCATCAGGCTTTCGTTAAAACAATTGCTAACTGTCAACAAACTACACACCTTGTAAGGTTTTATATGACTTGCGTTTTTCGTTTTGATATGCAAATAACCAAATGGAAGGTATATTAACATCGAAATACTTTTTTATTGAACAATTACAATACCAATAATAATAAACAGAAGCATTTCGAAACACTGCTGACAACCGTTTGAAATAAACAGGGAGGTAAGACAGGGTATAACTTCTCAGCAGTATTGATTAATGTACGTATACCTAGTACTATAGACAAAGATCCATTAAGAACCACATTTAAAATTCTAGTAAGTTCTCTATTTATTGGCCATTTACATGAACACACGAATTTAATCGATGCATAAAGGAATTCATCACGCTTCTCAACTTTGGAGGTGTTATGTCTCTACAAGCATGATGAATTCGCATTCGCATATCTTCTCTCGTCTTAAAGGGGAAATTTGTAAACTTTATCTTCTACAAAACCTCAAAGAAAGAAATCTAATTTGGTCAGGTCGGGGGACCTTGCCGGCCAAGCAACTGGCCTTCCTCTTCCAACCCATCTATTGGAAAATTCTGCGTTTAAATTTTTCTACTATACAAATTATAGTGCGAAGGGCCTCGCCATATTACAGCCATAGGTACCTAGTGTATAATGTTTAACGGAATATTTTCTAATATATCCCAAAAACTGTGTTCTAAAAATTAAAAATACGTTTAACCATCCAAGTGCCTTTTAAAAAAGTAGGGACCAACATGTTCACCTACAATTCCTCCCCAAACATTTAAGGACCATAGACGTTGATTATCCACTTTTCTTAAAAACGATGGATTTTCCGTTGAATAATAGTGGAAGTTGCAACGATTCACACTCCCATATTTATGAAAAGTTGCTTAGTCGGAGAAAAGGGCATAATTAAAGAAATTAGCTTGAGCATTTAATTGTTGATGGGCCCATTTGCAAAACATTAGCGGACGTTGAAATTCTTGATCAAGCAGTTCTTTATGAAGTTGAATGTGGTAGGGATGGTACCGGTACTTTTTCAATATTTTCCACACAGAATAGTGACTTCTGTGGGTGCGGTGGTTTATATCTCTGGCGCTACAATTCGGATCTTCTACTACATAAGCTATTATAGCAAATTGGTTATCTTCATTAATTGTACGCTTCCTTCGTGGAGTACTATTGTATTTAACACTGCGTGCATTTAGAAATCTTTGTCGTAATCGGCACTGGGAGGGCGTATCCAACTCAAAACGGAAGGGGGGGCAGCTTTTTGAATTCAACTTTTTTTATGGGGGAAAGGGGTCTATGGGGAGGCGCCATGCAATGATACACAATTACAAAAGGAAAACACTATATTAATAAAATAAATTTTTGAATATTAGTTTACGAGGATTAGTTAAAAATTTTCTAACTACAGCTTCCACTAATTGTTCCTTGTTTGAGAAAACCCATTGACGATTAATGCTTAGCATGGCATGGCTAACCCATTCAACATATTTTCAGCAAAAGTGCTTCTAAACCATGTTTTAATTTGGCGAAAGGAGCTGAATGAACTCTCTATAGTACTTGTAGTGCAGAACTGTAAAAGCAAAATCAATAGCGCCTTTCTAATGGCTGGAAAAAATAATTCGCTTTGTTTTTTAAAACCTGGATGATATCTGACGCTTCTTTTACCTCATTCCACATTTTGAACTACAATTCCCTTTCTCCTTCGATGCCCCTCGGATGGAAATGTGTGAATGAAAATGCAGGAGATTTGTCTGCAGAAAATCAGACTTCCAAAGACCATATGACGGAATCCAAGTAAGGAATTAATAGAGACCTTCTCCAAAATTCGGATAGATTTCAGGCTGGAGGGTTGCTTCAAATGCTTTGCAATGTCGCCTGTTTTTTTCAAAACGTCAGCTGTGACGTTCTCCGCATCTTCCCGACGTTCTCTTCATCATCATCATCAATCAGCCTATATATTTGTCCACTGCTTGACGTAGGCCTCCCCTATTCTAGTCCAATTATCGCAATCTTTGGTCGCCTGCATCCAGTTTCCCCGAATGCACCTTATATCGTCGGTCCATCGTGAGGGAGGGCGACCTCTACTTTGGCGGGCGTCTGCTCTTGGTCGCCATTCCAATAGTTTTTTGGTCTATCTATGGTCAGTTCGTCTTGCAACGTGGCCCGCCCAGTTCCACTTAAGTTTGTTGAGTTTGTTGATGGCATCTTCCACTCCTGTTCTGCGTCGTATTTCGGTATTCGGTACCTTATTTCTTAAAGATATACTCAGCATTGAGCGCTCCATGCGTCTTTGGGCGACCTGTATTTTGGAAACGGTATTCTTTGTCAATGTCAATGTTTCTGCTCCATAGGTCAAGACCGGAAGAATGCACATGTTAAAAATCTTCCTTTTCAGACATACAGGAATATTTGACCTAAATATGTAGCCCAATTTACCAAAAGCTGCCCAAGTTAGTCCTATTCTTCTGGTTATTTCGTAGGTTTCGTTATCTCTACTAATCTTAACTTCGTGACCTAGGTATCTATAAGATGACACCTGATCTAATAGGACGCCTTCTGCAAATATACCTGAGCTGGATACTTGGATTGTCATAATTTGTGATTTTGAAAAATTGATGTTTAGTCCGACTTGTCTGGTACAATTATGTAAGTCATCTAGCATTTTTTGTGCATCATCAAGATGATCCGCGATGAGTATGATATCATCCGCGAATCGTAAGTGGTTGAGGTATGCTCCATCTATGTTATCTCCTAATCGATCCCTTGTCCGGTACAATTATTTAAGTCATCTAGCATTTTTTGTGCATCATAAGATGATTCGCGATGAGTATGATATCATCCGCGAATCGTAAGTGGTTGAGGTATTCTCCATCTATGTTAACTCCTAAGCGATCCCTTGTCTGGTAGAATTATTTAAGTCATCTAGCATTTTTTGTGCATCATCAAGATGATGCGCGATAAGTATGATATCATCCGCGAATCGTAAGTGGTTGAGGTATTCTCCATCTATGTTAACTCCTAAGCGATCCCTTGTCTGGTACAATTATTTAAGTCATCTAGCATTTTTTGTGCATCATCAAGATGATCCGCGATGAGTATGATATCATCCGCGAATCGTAAGTGGTTGTGGTATTCTCCATCTATGTTAACTCCTAAGCGATCCCTTGTCTGGTAGAATTATTTAAGTCATCTAGCATTTTTTGTGCATCATCAAGATGATCCGCGATGAGTATGATATCATCCGCGAATCGTAAGTGGTTGAGGTATTCTCCATCTATGTTAACTCCTAAACGATCCCTTGTCTGGTACAATTATTTAAATCATCTAGCATTTTTTGTGCATCATCAAGATGATCCGCGATGAGTATGATATCATCCGCGAATCGTAAGTGGTTGAGGTATTCTCCATCTATGTTAACTTCTAAGCGATCCCTTGTCTGGCAGAATTATTTAAGTCATCTAGCATTTTTTGTGCATCATCAAGATGATCCGCGATGAATATGATATCATCCGCGAATCGTAAGTGGTTGAGGTATTCTCCATCTATGTTAACTCCTAAGCAATCCCTTGTCTGGTAGAATTATTTAAGTAATTTAGCATTTTTTGTGCATCATCAAGACGATCCGCGATGAATATGATATCATCCGCGAATCGTAAGTGGTTGAGGTATTCTCCATCTATGTCAACTCCTAAGCGATCCCTTGTCTGGTAGAATTATTTAAGTCATCTAGCATTTTTTGTGCATCATCAAGACGATCCGCGATTAGTATGATATCATCCGCGAATCGTAAGTGGTTGAGGTATTCTCCATCTATGTTAACTTCTAAGCGATCCCTTGTCTGGCAGAATTATTTAAGTCATCTAGCATTTTTTGTGCATCATCAAGATGATCCGCGATGAATATGATATCATCCGCGAATCGTAAGTGGTTGAGGTATTCTCCATCTATGTTAACTCCTAAGCAATCCCTTGTCTGGTAGAATTATTTAAGTAATTTAGCATTTTTTGTGCATCATCAAGACGATCCGCGATGAATATGATATCATCCGCGAATCGTAAGTGGTTGAGGTATTCTCCATCTATGTCAACTCCTAAGCGATCCCTTGTCTGGTAGAATTATTTAAGTCATCTAGCATTTTTTGTGCATCATCAAGACGATCCGCGATTAGTATGATATCATCCGCGAATCGTAAGTGGTTGAGGTATTCTCCATCTATGTTAACTTCTAAGCGATCCCTTGTCTGGCAGAATTATTTAAGTCATCTAGCATTTTTTGTGCATCATCAAGATGATCCGCGATGAATATGATATCATCCGCGAATCGTAAGTGGTTGAGGTATTCTCCATCTATGTTAACTCCTAAGCAATCCCTTGTCTGGTAGAATTATTTAAGTAATTTAGCATTTTTTGTGCATCATCAAGACGATCCGCGATGAATATGATATCATCCGCGAATCGTAAGTGGTTGAGGTATTCTCTATCTATGTTAACTCCTAAGCGATCCCAATTGTGTTTTTCGAAAGCAAACTCTAGTAGCGTAGTGAAGAGTTTTCGTGAGGGTTTGAAGTTGGGTGTTATTGGACCTTGTTCAGTACTACATATTATTGGTTGGTTATTATTAGATTATTATTAATTTAATTGCGTTTTTTGTTACTTTGGCTTGAAATTAAATCGAAAATATGTATAAATGACTGCCAGTCAAAATGAGAAAAGTTCAAGAGTTGCTACAAAAAAACACTTCGTGACAATATTGGTGATCATTAAATATTAATATCTAAATAAATTGTCAGTGTAAATTATATATTTATTTTATTATTTTTAGCCAGTTCATTTTTCCGGGACAAGATTTTTTATAAATAAACAAAGTTCGATTATTATTGAACTTCAAATTATTGAAACGCTAGTAAATCACGTTTTTATCTATATTTTTGAGGGTTTATCTAAAGTTTCAGTTGAATATAAGTAATTGTGTACTAACTAACGCAAATCAAAATGTTTCCTTTCATACAAAAATACCTATACAGATGTAAAATAATTGAATATAAAGAACTATTTCATCCGTCAATAATTAAAGATATGTACATATGCGTTTGTTACACATTACACAATTATAAATGTCAAACAAACAATATATTTATTATATCAAACGTAGGTGTCGATTTTATCAGTGCACATGTTATGACCGGTCAAATGCGACAATTTTTTCTACAATTCCATTGCTTAAAAAATTAGTAAAAAAAAAGTTAGTATAGTATAAATGTAAGTATAGCCAAATAGACTAAATTGCTCAGTGAATTTTTGATTTTCGATATAGCAGTATAGGTGGTTTCTGTCAAACAATATATTAATCAACAAGACGATGTTCTAGCGATTACATTTTTACGAGACAAAGTCAAATGAAAACTTTAGAAACGTTATTAAACAAAATTTATTGAAGCAACGTCAAAAATAAATAATTGACTTTTCGACGTAGGCCCCATTACGTTCTATCGTCCTCCTCGACCTTTGCTTGAATACCCAAAGAAACATTTTTTTGGTTGCGCTGCCTGAATCACTTCACCATTGCTCTGAAATTTATTTCCATTTAAAGCCTCTTTAAGTGGACCACACACATGGTAATTGCTTGGGGCGAGGTCAGGGGAATAAGAAGGATGTGGTAGATACTCAACTTCAAGTCTTGGATGGCTGCCACCGTTGACCGTGCAGTCTGTGGCCGCGCATTGTCACGCTGCCAAAGAATATCAGAACTTATAAATCAGCACTTTCTGGACTGGCAGGCTTGAGACGGTCCTTTAGGAGTTCTGAGTATGTGCCACTAGTTACAGTAACCCCATTGGGCAGGTAGTCCTCCAAAATTATCTTCCTTGCATTCCAAAACAGCGTTCGAGAGCTGTGTGCGAAATTTTTAGGGTTTTCTTTACTGATTCTCTTTGTTTCCCCATCCCCAGTCACAGTCCTTGCCAATACGGCATCTCCTGCTTCATATTGTCGCAAAGGTTCTTCACAAGCATCAGTGCGTCGTTGTTTTGATTCTGGAATCAATTGCTTTGGCACTAACTCTGCTGACATTTTATGGAACTGGAGGATGTCATGCATAATGTGATGTATAGAACCACGGTTCATATTTCAAACTTTAGCGATTTCATCAAGAACCCGACGACGATTTTATTTCGCCAATGCTTCAACTGTCGCAATCGATCATGCGTTACAACACAGTTTGCTTGTCCAGGTCAGGGAGAATTCGCTGAGGAAATCACCCCCTTTTTGAAGTTGTTGATCCGTTCATACACTTGTTGGAGTGACAAACATGAATTTCCATGTTGTAACTTCATGCTAAGATGGATATCAATGGGTTTCACCCCTTCACTGTGCAAGAAACGAATAACAGAACGTTGCACCTCCCTAGTGTAATGCGCTAGTGTAGTTACTATTTTTAAACTGTAACAGTGTCAACATTTTCAATTGTTGCTATGATATTTCATTAGCAAGGCCTTCTACACCTCAAAAATAATATTTCTGCCAACTTGTAATGCAAAGTTATTATTATTATTATTAGGGTACCTCTAAGGTTGTCATTTGACTCCGCTTCGTATTAATCTATCAAATATTAACCAACTAATGGTTTATATAGATACTACATGGATTACAGTAAGCAAATGTTAATACTAAATAAATTTAAGGAATTAAAGCTTAAGGGCGGAAAAAAGTCTAACACACACAGGGTTGGGGTTAAATCATATGTTACTATACCGATTTAAATATAAATCCCCGCAAATATAATTTTAGGTTATTTTAATTTAAAATAAATAAATACTCCTACTACTCCTTGGCTTGAGCAGTCCATGAAGGACCATAGCTTCCCTCTCGGGTTGCGGAGCGGGAGTTTTACGGGGGACGGTGGCTGCCCGCCCCCCAAACCGCACTGATATAGTTCAGTAGGGCTTCTTCCTGTTCTTCTCTTCAGATATTTCAACACTGCCTTCTGTCCTTGTCGCTACACCTCACTTTGCAGTTTTCTCTTTACCTCATTAACGATCACTGCCCACTCTTTTCTATTTTTTGCTGTCTTCTTCCAATTCCTTATTCCGAGCTCCCGTAGGTCGTTTTCCACACTATCCCCCATCTGCTTCTTGGTCTTCCTTTTGTCCTACTTCCCTCCATTTTTTTGTTAGAGCCTTTTTAACACCTCGTGTGTCCTCCATACGTTTCAGGTGTCCTGCCCGTCCTAAACGCCTGCTACGGATCTCGCTGGTAATGCTTGGACATTTAAACATTGCTTTGAGCTGATGGTTCATTCTTACTCTCCACCCTTCATACTCTTGCACCGGGCCGTATATTTTTCTTAAGATCTTCCGCTCCCATGACTCCAGCACTTTCTCTTCTTAATAAATAAAATAAATAGGTTAACAAAAATAACATATTTTTAACGTTTAGCACAGATATTCTTACCATTTGAAACTGAAGTCAGGCTACTGTATGAAAAATCATTCACTGCTATATCCCTACCATGCACAGAGGGTTCAAACCCTTTTGTATGAAGACTTACCCCTTACTATCATCTATTTCTACAAAAACTAAAAGCCATTCGTAAGTGCAATTATCATCAGACAAAGTGGAATTTATCAGAGAAGGAATATTTAATTTCCATGTATTGCATACTTTACGAGATGAAACCTACCATAGCATATTTTGCACCATATATCAACATACTTTTTCAATCATATCTGGTCCGGCATCGTAAAGGTTTTGAAAAACAATCAAATTTATGAACCACCGTGTGTATTTCCTTAAATATTAACAATGATCAATTTCCATACCATCCAAGTTACGTGTATTTTCTATTAAAACTAATAAAAGGCACTCCCAAGCTTCATATTGAATTGAGCATTAAGTTACACTGCAATACTTGGAATCTATGATGTAATACAAATCGCATATATAATCAGTTCTTGAAATAGCAAAATAAAATGTAGATAAAATATGCGGAAATTATCCGTAATGGCACTACATTGTACGGAGTAGATATTTTCTGGATTATTCTTTTCGAAGAAGTAAATAAATATCAAACGCTTAAAACAACCACGGGGAATCCTGAATTAAAATTCCATCGAAATCTAAATGTGCTTTTAAGGAGAACATAAACAACGACTTCTGAGTTTAGATGTTAGAAGTGGCCTAGAGAAAGCGTGAATGGAATTCAAACGGTTCAGTGTCGAATAGTTTTCTGGTGTAATCCAAAACCTTTAATCGCGTGATAGTGAAGAGTGCCGTCTGCTAGATAGTAGCCAAGAGTCACTTCTAAAAATACAAAACAAGCTGCAGAAATTAAAAATAAAATGTAAATCTAATTGCGGCTAATTCGATGTAAATTTTTTCCAACAATACTATAATCATATGTAAATAGTTATGTAAAACCCTAAACAAGAATTGTAAATAACGTTGTCAATTTTAATGAGAAGGCGATTGGTGACAAAAAATGAAATACAATTAAGAAGCTCCACATATTCACAAATTTAGTATTGGCAAATAGCCGCAGGGGTTTAAATGTTCAGATGTTTCAAGTAATGCTTTAAAATAAAATACACTTTAAAAATTGGATGTATTAATAATTTGTTAATAAAATACAACTGTATACTTCGTAGCGAGATGTCTGCTGCTCCAATTTTAAAACACAAACAATTATAAAATTTATATGTATATATATATATATATATATATATATATATATTGTGATTATTTTTGATTCATAACTCGGTTAATTTCATTTTTAAAGGATACTCGTTCATTTAGATGATATCTTGGAATTCGGTTCCATTGTGGTCATTAACAAAGGGCAGACCAAGACGCAGATAACTTCTTGCTTGGTCTGAAGCACTGCCAAGTCCGTTTTCTGCATATACCTGTCACAAAGAGTAAAGAATATTAAAAATTCTCATTTAAATGTATTATATAATTAAAAAATAGTAGAGAAAGATACTACGACATGCCTTAAGCTTGGATATAAACTTAGCTCTGGATTTTTTAAATTTACATGGGAGTATGAAGCATTAATCGGAACATTTAGTGAAAATGTGTATTTGAAACCATTGGAGTACAGAAGGTGTGTTATAGGCAGCTTTCGGTCATGTACAGTGCATTTCTGAAATCAGAACTTGGATAAACAGTGACGCCATTAAGATATGAACATTTTTATAAAATAATTGTCAAAATATTAATTTTAAAATTGTATTCAGATCCAAGTGCCCTTACTGTACTTTTATGTATTTTTAGCATCGTTGCATGTAAATTTTGTCAGTTGCTAAGATAGTTGTTGACAAAACAATGAAAACGGAGCGTCATCTGAACTTTGGTGTGGATGCACGCATTTTGTTGAGCTCCTAAAAATTTAAAATTAATTATAACATTGTTTATATTAAATAAGGTATTAATTTAGATGGTGTTAGATATTAATGAGGATGAATTTACTAAAGAGGAAATAAAGGAAGCAATTCTGACACTGAAAAATGGAAAGGCCGCAGGAATTGATGAAATCCCCGCTGAACTAATAAAAGCAAATCTCGAAATCTCGGTGGAAGTGATGCATACAATTATGCGGAAAATATGGGCGGAGGAGAAAATACCTTTGGATTGGTCACAGGGGATAATAATCAAGCTCCCAAAAAAGGGAGACCTATCAAGATGTGAAAACTGCCGACCAATCACACTTTTAAGTGTAGCCAGCAAAATTATGACCAGGATAATGCTGCAGAGATTGAAAGGGGAAATCGACCACAAATTAAGGGACAACCAAGCAGGATTCAGGGCCCAAAGGTCGTGCATTAACCAAATCTGCACACTAAGAATAATACTCGAACAAATAACAGAGATGAACGAAGAAGTTTATGTAAATTTTATCAATTTCGAAAAGGCATTTGACTCAGTAAACAGAGGCAAGATGTGGGACATACTATGGCGCTATGGAATACCTGAAAAATATCTGAGAATCACAAGGATGCTCTATGACAGCTACACGGCAAAAATCGAACACGAAGGGAAACTGACCAATGAACTACCGATTAAAAGCGGCGTAAGGCAGGGATGCATACTATCACCGTTGCTGTTTCTCGTAGTGATAGATTGGGTCATGAAAAACACAGAAGATAACAAAACAGGTATAAACTGGACCGTTTTTAAGAAATTAGAAGATCTAGAATTCGCCGACGATATTAGTTTAATTACAACAAAAAAACGCCACATGCAAAGAAAAACAAACGCACTAATAAATGCAGCAAAACAAGTAG
>JABXWE010019762.1:0-16544 GCA_014611495.1 Limonius californicus | reverse complement strand
GGGGATGGCGGTCTTGTAGACCTATATTTTTTGATTTTTTGATTTTTCGATTGTTAGAGTTAATTGTAGTTTGTTTTTGCCTGAGGATGGCTTTTCAGTTATAAAGCCGAAACATATGTAGCGCAGTATTTTATAAATTTTGTGGAGAAGCCTTGTGTTTTATTTTTTTTCCGGAAGGATTATTGTTTTAAAAATGGCAATATAAGGCAGAAACGATATCTTAATGATACAATGTCGATTTTGCACAAAATGTTTTTAAAATATCGCCGGACTTTAGTTATGCCTTGTGGTGTAAGAATCATCCTGTTTACATTATTTCAAGAAAAGTTTCGGCGAGAGACACTTGCGGTTGTAGTATATGTTTAAATATGTCGCTATTGATCCAGTCTCTCTCTCAACTAAAGGTGATCTTCGAAAATGATCCAAGTTGTGTGATGTTGTTATTTTGCTGTGAAAATAAGACAGAAAAATGTCTTCTAAGAGAATGCCTTAACTGTAAATACAAAAAGATTTTGTATAAATATCACGATTCCTCTCTCGAGAGAGTCATTACTTTAAGTGGTGTTCACAGAAAGAAACATATGTTGACAAGAAAACAAAAAACAGGAGATTGTTAGTAAAGTCATAAAATGAAAATTTCTATGCTCTGCAGCTGAGATAGTCGAAGAATTTGAGAGCAATATCATAAGTATTTAATGCACAGGGGCAGGGCTCGTCACTAATACAAAAGAATCTCGGAATTGAAAGAGAATCTGAAACCTAATGAGGCATTGATACACATGGATCTCAGCGAGAATTATAATTTCAAATATGAGTCCAATTGCTCCCTTTTGGAGGATCTAGACAACAGATATCACGCCATACTGTTGTTGTGTATACGAAATCTGGTGGCGAACTGAAAAATGAATGTTTCTGCATCTTGTCTCAGTCTCTTCAGCATAACGTTCCAAGAATATGGGCACATTTGAATCCTAAAATACATTGAGGAAAAGTACCTTGTTGATACTTTGTTTTTTGTTAGCAATAGCCCGGCCACGCAGTACCGTAATAAAACGATGTTTTATTTTCTTGCTGTTGAACTCCCAAATTTGTATCCGAAAATTAAGAATTTTTCCTGGAACTACTTAAAGGCCGGCCACGGAAAAGGTGCTCCAGATGGTATAGGCGGTGTGACGAAGAGAACGGCGAACAGATTGGTGCCCCAAGTCTTTTGATAGATTACTAAATGTACTATCTGAAAATGTTAAGGGCATTACGTACCTTACTGTTAACTCAAGCGATATTGAGAAAATGTCAGAGCCACGAGAATAAAAAATTTCCAAATTTTAAAGGAACCATGAAAGTCCATCAGGTACAAAAAGACTTGTCTCAGAAAAACCCTGCGAATCTTAATTTTTATTCACTAAGTTCTTTGGGAGAAAATGACTGTGCGTATAATCATGGCTCACTGATCTATGAGTCGACATCACCTCTAGATGAAGATATATCATCAAGCGATGGGGACATATCACTATCAAAAATGTCTGTGACTGCAAAAGAGGTTTAATTTTAATGACGTTTATGCAAATGATGACGGAGTTGGTCCAAGTGTCGAAAACAACGGGGAGTTGAGTTACCAAAATATTAAAGGTGGAACATATTTGCTGGTTCATTGAAAACAATAAAATTTAGGTACAGATATGTTGCTGTTGCGCAGAATGATATAGAAGATGACGTGAAGTACGAGTAATGTATCTAAGAGTATGTAAACTAAATAATAAACAGGTCTTCAAAACTGACGAAAAGGACATGTCATATGTAAAATACAAAGATATAGTAGCCATATTGCCCTCTCCAATCATAATTTCTCAGCAATGCAAACATTATTATCAGTTTGATAAAGATATTGATGTTTTTGAACAAGGATCGGGCAATATTATAATTATATCAACCCAATCTAAACTTGAACCAGTCTGATTATTATACCTATATATGCAAAAAATACCATTTTTTGTTTCGAAAATTTCCTACTCAGCAAAATGATCATTTTGGGAAAATCACCCGAAGAGGCAGTTGACTCAGCCGAAGTTAGTGAGATTCTGAACATGACAGTAAAGAAAACATGATAATGCAAATAATAGTTCAAACCATCAGGGATAATTTTTAGTATATACAAAAATCGAAACTACATTTAAACTTGTTTTCTTTGCTATCGCCAAATTCCGAATTGCTTGCATTTGTAGGTACGGTAGACCCAGAGCTCGTTTCTATCAGAAACAGACTTAATTAGATTGAAAAGATGTTATCTGAAGCGTCTGAGTGCTCTATAATAATTTCAGAAGTCATAAAAACACAAAGCTCTTGTGTTTGTATACGATACTAGTCCTTTGTTTCACTATTATGATGATTTACTTACAATCTTAATAAAAATACTTTTATGCGTACTGGCTGAATGATACTCATATTTTTATAGAGTAGATACACCACCCAAACCAATTCATTTTACTACATTTTTAGATACGAAGCAAAATTTAAGGAAATGTTTTTACGATCCCTTTTGTCTACCGATCATAAACACATAAGATGTCCCATGAAAATTCCTTTTTATTACACTCTAAAAAGATTCGTCGGATTATTCATTCATGCAAATCAAATTAATGAAGCTCCTTAAATTACTGCATGTTTAGCTTTTTATCGCAGAAATAAATTACGCAGAAGCTAAATCCAAATTAAAATGTTATATAAAGAATTCCCCTGTCGAAAGGTAACCGTAGGCGTGCTAAATAGCAATAACAGAAGATAATGAATGAGATGCGTACTGAAAACTCTTTTTATATCAAGCTACGACTTTAGCATAATTTGCTTTTTAATTATTGCGTAAGTATACAAACAAGGTATTAAAATCAAATTTCCGAAAAACAGAAAGACACAGGAATATTCAATTGACCGAGCTAATTAGATGGTTTGTTTTAAATATTTATAATTAAGATACCTCCCTATTTAAGAAGAATTGCTAATATTTATGCTTTAAAAATATACCAATTTAAGGAGTCATATAACAGGTAGCTTGTTTAAACATGCAAACTGATTCAGGGTTAGAAAGTAGCGCGCTGCTGTAGCTACCTGTTTTTTGAGCTTCTTAAAGCAGCCTGACTTGAAATAAAAGTAATTAGCAGCGGCAGTGACAGTAGCTGTGACGAAACATCAAATAGCTACTTTTCTGCAACTTTTACTAAACTTAAGAAAATATGTTTTAGTCTATTTCTAAGGAATTCAAAACGACAAAGATGCAAAGTATTACAGCTACCGACAGAATGAGTCGTAATTCTTCTTTGAAACAACTTGCACGAATAACAACGATAAGAGGAAGCCCAGAAACACCAATAATAAAGTTTAATTCTGTACATTCTGCATCGGTATCTCCGAAATTTCAATTTGGCTATTGCGTTTGCTTATTTAGTGTGCTATACTTTCTTGAAAGTAGCAAAGTCTTCTTCAATTGATGATGCAATTATATGCGCTGAATTGTTTTTGCCGGATTTATGGATAACAGTGAAGTAATGGGTTTATACGGGTGGCAGCAATAAAATATTTTATAACTAATATTAATTAAATTTGTTTGTATGAAAAGTACTTGAAACACTTATTTGAAGTGACAGTAGTTATATTTTCCTATTTAAGAAATAGACACAGCTATCTTCTCTCTCATGCCTGTATTGCGTGTTTTAAAGTAGCACAGACATAGAGGATCTACAGCATAACTAAACACGATAATTGCAAACACTTCTACTCCAGAGAATATTGATTAGGCAGAGTATCTTTCTGGTTATGTAATTATAGAGGTATAAGTGTGATAGCAACGATGGGAAAGATATATGGGAAAGTACTACGCAATAAGATAGAAAACCAGATACAAGGAATAATTAGCGAGGAACAGGCAGGGTTTACAGCAGGAAGATTTACCATTGACCACATTTACACAATACAACAATTAGCAGAGAAAACGAAGGCAAAAAACAGACCTATACACATGGCATTCATTGATTTACGAAAAGCATATGATACCATACTACGAAAATAATTATGGAAGGCCATGTCAAAAATCGAAATACTCCAAAAACTGATCAACGCAGTAAAAAACATCTATAAAAACAACAGAACAGCGGTTAAAATTGGAAAGAAACTTACGAACAACTTAGAGATAACAAAAGGACTGTTGCAAGGATGCTCCACGTCACCCACACTATTGAAAGTATTTATAGAACACGCGCTAGGTAACTGGAAAAGGAAATGCAAAAGGATAGGAGTACCGCTCAGAGACGAACATATTTACACATTAAGTTTCGCAGACGACCAGGTGGTGATAACACAAGATGAGGAAGATCTGAGTTACATGGTGCGAAAACTCAAAGAAGAATATACCAAAGTCGGATTAGAAATTAACTTTGGGAAAACAGAATACCTAGCGACAAGAAAATATAAAAGATCTAGAAATAGAAGAAAACTTAGAAATTAAAGGAACAGGCAAATTTAAGCACTTGGGGTTTATAGTGACAAAAGAGGCAACAGCAGAGGAAGAAATTAAAAGCAGACTGGCGCTAACTAGAACATGTATAAGGCAACTTAACTCAATCTTATGGACAGAGATATATCTAAGAACACCAAATTCCGGATATGAAAAACAAGGGACAGATATCAGCAACGGAAATGGAGTTTTGGAGGAGATGCTGCAGGCTAACCAGAATGGATAGGGTATCGAACGAGGAGATACGGAGAAGAATGGGAAGGGAAAAAAATGCCAACACTTATATAGAAGAAAACTGGTTGTTATGGTACGGACACGTTAGAAGGGCGGAAGAACATAGATGGATAAAAAAGATGACAGAATGGAGTTCTATGGGAAGACGAAAAAGTAGACGAAGCAATGGAAAATCGAGGGCATCAAAAGGGGGAATGGAACAACAGAGAAGAGTGGGGAGGAAGGTTGAGAGAAGGAAGACAGTGACAACTATACAAATCCTTTATATATACATATATATATATATATATATATATATATCTTTCTGGTTTGCCATTGCCTTGCGAGAAAAAAGCGGCCATTAAAATTCCGATATTCCGGTACTGGGAATTGAACCCAAATCTTCAGCATAGTGATATAAAATACTATAAATAATTTCCATTTCTGCTGTGGTAGCTTTCATCAGACCGTAATATCTTGATCGTTGATTTATACAGGGTGACTCTAAACATATGCGAAAAACTTTAACCACCTATAGCTCAGGTGGTTTAACTACTAAATCACCTAGTATTTTTTTAATTCGATGCTGTTAAGGAGAATGTACCAAAGTTTTGTTTACTTCAATTAACTGAAATGTAAATAACTTCTTTGTTACTTGTCCGATTGTGATAAATTCCGTTGAATTGGAAATCTGTCAGCCCAAAGTTAATCTCCAGTTAAGAAAAAATCTAAAATTATTGTGAAAGAGGATAAATCAGACTTGAAAATTTTTGTTTAAAAATTTAGAAATTAGGCGTACGTACTTAAATTGTTATATCTATTCGAAACTTTGTTAGATGACTCTTTAAATATTAAATTTTCGAAATATTCGTAAAAACCTCTATCCAGAAAACAGAATACTAATCCAGAAACTCAAAAAAAAAAAAACTTAGACTAACAATCTCGTTTGAGGGTGTACCCTAATTTCCACCTAACTTTTAAACCAATTTTTCACTTCTGGGTCAGATTTCATCTACTCTTCACAATAATTGTACATTTTTGCTGTTGGCTTTCCAAATCCACGGAGTTTTTCAAAATCGGAAAAGAACAACATAGTTATTTACATTTCATTAAATTAATGTAAAAAGTTACATGTCATTTTATTAATGTAAAAAGTTGAAGTCCATACCTCCGTAACGGATAGAATTTAAAAAATGTACTGGGTGATTTAAGAGTTAAATAGCTAATAATAATAGTTAATAGCTATATTTGGTTAAAATTTTTAACACATGTTTAGAATCACGCTGTATAGAGCCTCCTTTTTAAATTTTTGAATAAATTTTAACGTACAGTCCTTGAGATCAAATGCTGCATAAGCCACTACTACATCATTTTGAATATTTACTCAATTAAAAGACATTAAAGACAGGCGATCCATTCTTTTTCTATCAACACCTCAAACTCAGCCATACAAAGGACACTTTGTACAAGACAATAAAGTCATACGTCTCAGTTCCCCGCGCTTGTCTAACACACAAACCTTGATTTGAAGTAAGTTTAGTTTCCTTCCTTCATTTTATACAATACTGATTTAGATTTGCTGGTGCTTAATATTATCGCACAAAGTTTAGTTTTTGTTTCGTAAAATTTAAATTAAGCACTAATCAAGCAATAAATACTAGCGTATTTTAATGTTAGTTTAGAATACAGATAGGCCAAGCTTTCGTGTTCTGGTTTCGACTTATGTTTGTGATTTAGGTTATTACCATTTACGTTGATGCCTATATTTTCTCAATTTAAGTTTTTAAACGAGCCTTCTAACACTAATAAAACAAAGAGTTTGGATGATAGGCAGTAGCGTTGTCGGACTCCGCGTTGTAAAGTAATTGGTTTTGTATCTTCACGTAATTTGTACGTAGCTGTAGCTTTGCTGCTTATATTCTGTAGGAGATCGATGTATCTTTGGTCTATTCTACAGTTTTTGAGAGATTCTAATACCCCCCATATCTCTATTGAGTCAAAGGCTTTTTCAAAATCTATGAAAGTCAAATGGAGAGGAATATTATATTCATTTGATTTTTCTAATAGCAGTCTCATTGTAAACAAATGATCTCTTGTTCCATATTCCTTTCTGAATCCTGCCTGCGTTTCTGATTGATAGCCATCCAGCTTAGCGGATAATCTATTGGTTAGTGTTTTTGTCATCAATTTGTATAGCACTGAAAGTAGACCTATTGATCTATAATTTTGAAGTCGCGTGCTACCTCCTTTTTTATATAATGAGTCATTCCAGTATTCCGGTATTGTTGCTTCAAAAATTGAAGTATATTTACCTTAACTTTAAAAAATCTCAAGGTATAATTAGTTGCAAGGTCCTTATTTTGATACCTAAAAGGTAACAGTGTAGTGTCCCATGTCAGGTCACGGGATAACTGGTCCATACTGTCTAAAGGACGAAAATGGCAGGTGTATAACAGGTAATTAACAGCGATACAGAGAAATTATTGCAGTACCTTTTTATGAAGATCTTCGTCGATTTTGTCGTGCAGGAAGTTTGCCTTTTCGCTCTCAGTGTTTCAACAAGATGGAGCCACATCACATACTACTCGAGAAACTTTAACTCTATTACAACAGTACTTTACTTGGCGTCTTATTTCAAGACGAACTAATTGCCGTTATCCATCCATCTCGCCAGATCTCACGCCAACTGATTCATACTTGTGGGGATTTCTAAAGACAGGCTTTACTAGGATACAGTTCGACGAATTGCAACATAATATTTGCCGTATCATAAATGCAATTCCAAATAATATTTTTAGGACAGTTTTTAACAACATTTCGCGTTGAAAATGTATTGCAACCAAGGAGAACATATTGAACACATTGTTATATGAACTGTATATTTTTAGCAGTTTGGTAAATATATTATTATTTATTCAGTTGATAAAATATAATTTTCAGCTTCCGCGTAGCAACTTCTTGGTCCTGGGATGGACGGGGGTTTTGAAGACGTTTCGGCAAAGTCACATTTGCCATCTTCAGGTCTTGTCAGATAACTTTCTGCTGGTGCTTCTTGCAGTACGACTGTTGCCGTTCGTTTCCGCTGGGGCTATACATACTTCTTGACCGTTCTGTGCGGTTGCGCTTTGTTGATTTCGGGCTCGGTTGCGTGTGAACGTTCTGATTTTGTTGAGGTGTTTTTATGTTCGCTTGTTGGTTTCTGTTGTATGTTTGTCTTTTGGTCAGAACCGGTTTCCAAGCAGATGGTAGTCTTTGGGTATCATCACGAGAATTTAGGTTTCTTGGGTGTTTCTCGATTTGTACAGCTTCCCTTATTATTCTTGATTTAAGGTGTCCTATGCTGATCAGTACTTTGGTGTTTTCGAAAGCAATTCTGTGGGATGATGTGCTTACGTGTTGTGCCAGTGATGAAGTCTTCTCGTTCTTTCGTACGGCATTTTCGTGTTCTTCGTTTCTCACATTGACTCCTCTGTTTGTTTGACCTGTGTATGTTTGATTGCAGTCCTGGCAGGAAATTTCGTAGACACCTTAATTCTCCAGAGGTATCCTTGTTTTGGGGTTTCGTAGAACGGAGCTGATCTTTCTGTTGGTTGTGAATGTTGTTTCCACATTGTGCCTTCGTAGAATTCTAGAGTTTCTGTCTGGTGTTCGTTTTACGTATGGCAAGTGGGCTTTGGATGTAGATTTTTCTCTTTCATCCTGTGGCTTCGCTCGGCTGGGTTTAAGTGTATCATTGATAGTTTGATTCTTAAAACCATCGTGTTGTAGGGCTTTTCGAAGTTTCTTCATTTCTTGGTCTATGTTTTCTGGGTCTGCGAGTCATTGAGAACAGATGACCAGGGTTTTAACCACTGATCGAAGTTGTGCCGGATGATGGTGTGACTCCGCCTTCAGATAGCGGTCTGTATGAGTGGGTTTCCGGTACACCGTGTGGCCCAGGTTTCCGACCGATTTCTTTTTGACCAAAACATCCAGGAACGGTAGCTGGCTTTCTGATCCCATTTCCATTGAATTTGATTTTCGGGTGGAGACTATTTAGATGGTCAAGGAAGTTGTTAACGTGTGTCTCTCCATGTTGCCAAATAACAAAGGTGTCGTCCTCATATCGTAGTCAGAGTATGGGTTTGTCTACTGCTGATTCTAGTGCTTTATGTTCTAGGTTTTCCTTATATATAAGCACTTTTTTTAAAGATAAATCTCACTAGTCCGGACTCTGATTATAACAATTCACTTATAAGTCTAGTATGTGCTTGTCAGTCATATGTGTCGCATTAAATTAGGTTTGCTCTTGTTGTAATGGCTGAAGATTACACGTATGCGGAGATGGCTGACATGTATTTGTGTTACGGCCGTGCTTATGGTAGTGCGCGACGGGCAGGTCGTATCTACCATGAAACGTTTCCTAATCGTCGAATTCCTTGTGATAAAACGTTCAGTCGTGAGCACCTAAGGGACCACGGGTCATTTTCAAAAAGTACTGTTGATTCTGGTAGGCGTGAGTCGATGCGTACTCCGCAGTTAGAGAAGAGAATTTTAGATATCATCACTAGAAATCCTGGGACGAGCCCTCGGAGAATTGCTGCAGCAGAAGGAGTCAGTAAATGAACTGTTTGGAACGTATTACATGATCAGATGCTTTATCCGTATCATGTACAACGTGTGCAAGGTCTGCAACCGACAGATTACCAACCAAGAAGAAATTTTTTTCAATGGTTTTTGAGAATGGATGCCGAAAATCCACAATTTCTCTCTCGTATACTATTCACAGATGAAGCAGGATTCACCAAAGATGGAATATTTAATTTCCACAATACTCATGTCTGGGCTGACAAGAATCCCCATTCCATAATGGAATCTAGACATCAGCACAAGTTCTCCATAAATGTTTGGGCGGGCATCATCCGTGATTTTCTGATAGGTCCTTTCTTGTTGCCTAACCGACTGACGGGACCTTTATACTGAGATTTTCTGGAAAACTCTCTTCCAGAATTACTAGAAGATGTTCCCTTAGAAATAAGAACGCACATGTGGTTCATGCATGACGGCGCTCCACCGCATTTCAGCATTCCAGCTCGCCAGTTCCTTAACAAGCAATTCCCTGCAAGATGGATAGGTCGAGGTGGACCGACGCCATGGCCTACCCGCTCTCCTGGTGCCAACCCCTTGGATTTCTTTTTATGGAGATATCTAAAACAATTGGTTTATGCCTCTCCTACAAATAATGTTCAAGAATTGCGAGAAAGAGTTCAAAATGCTTGCCAAACAATACGAAACAATGCAGGTATCTTTGAACGGGTAAGACAATCATTGACGCGTCGTGCTAATGCTTGCATAGCAGCCAATGGAGGACACTTCGAACATCTTTTGTAA
Source organism: Limonius californicus (assembly GCA_014611495.1). Taxonomy (NCBI): domain Eukaryota; kingdom Metazoa; phylum Arthropoda; class Insecta; order Coleoptera; family Elateridae; genus Limonius; species Limonius californicus. Next base: position 6,457 of record JABXWE010019762.1, on the reverse strand, counting down.
AGTGAATCAAATATTAAAAGCAGCCTACTTTATTAAGCTCAAATAAAATGTACTTAATTACACTATTTATTTTCTTTAAGAGAAGTGCTACATCTCGGGCGGCGTTGGTTTGCGGATATAATTTATTAAGCGTTTCTTACTTGTTTTGAAGGGTAGAACCAGACTCCAAATTTTGAGACACATGTTAGCAGACACCCTGTATATATATTGTTATCATACCTTCAACCTTGATAAGTTGAGCAACCAAAGAAGAAAATTACTGTGATAATTAACCGACTTAATTCCAGGACGAAATAACATATTACAATTAATGAAGGTAACTCACATTCTACACCACGACTTTAATAGACTCTCAGGGTAAAACGCTGTACTAAGAACTTGAAATTCACTATCTCTGTTTAACTTAGACAAAGTAGTAAATGTACGGAAGACACTATAAAGGAAGTCTTAACTTAAAATCCATAACATGAATGCCATTTGATTTTACAAAATTTCAGAACTACAAGCTAAAGATACAAATAGCATTATTGAATTTTCTCTATTGTTGTCAAACTTAAGTTTCATGTGTCACCCACCTTATTCGTCGTCACAGACATAGTCCACTGACTTCTTTCTCCAGTTGTCCAGAGCTGTACTAACAACCTACCCGGCTCCATCCGATACTTACTCCACTATCGCCTTCCAGTCCTAACTTTGAGTTGTACATCTCACAAAACGATTATCTGATTTCAAGACTTTTTAATACCAGGTACAAAAATACACCCTTTTTTTAGTTTTCTTTCTTCTCTGTTTCCTTATTCGTTCCGTCACTGATCAATAATAATATGTTTTTTCCTTTTTTTTTTACTACCAATCAGGATAAAAATTTTCGATCAAAACATCCTATCTACAAACAAATCACACGAAACCTACCAACCGCAGGAGACTGGATGCAATGGAAAGGAATTATTCTTCATTCCCTCCTACTCTAAAGAAATTAAACGAATTATTTAACATGTGCTTTTTAATTGATCTGAGCCGAAAAGGAAACAGATTACAGAAAGCTCCAAATCCCAACACAAATCAACCCTGGTTCACTATCATCGATATAAGATTTATGGAAAGAAATGAAATACTGCTATAGCTTCATATCCCAATATGATATCACAGCAATATACATACACATATATTACGGTTAGTTACACTACTTCTCACAATCAGTTACTATTATTAGTTCTCATTATCTTAAAGCTAGCACAAGTTTAAACTCTATAGTAATTTCGACAGTACACTGCATTGCCAAACAACAGCAGTAGTTAAAAATGTGGAAAATGAGAACAGTTTTTATGAATTCTATTTAACTTGTCTAATTATTTCCACAATTAAAAATATGTTAATTCCTCTTGAAAAAAGTACAGCTTTTCGAAGTTATAATAAAACGCAAAAAGCGCGTCCTGGTTATATAATTCATTTTAATGCCATGTTAGCGGTCTTCTCATGCACGTGGTCATAAAATAAAGAATTTAAAACTGCTCACTGAAATTATAAAAAGCTATGGCGTTATTGCGAATTCAAAAATACCGCGACCCAGAAAATTATATTTCCTTTTTGTAATAAGCACTACCCTTTAATGTTTCTGCAAACAACTTATGTATTAGAAGTTAGCACAATGGAATACAATTAACTCTAGAGGAGATTTCTTGAAGAACTAAGGTTTTATTTTAATAAATTAACCAAAAGCTCTACGTCTGCTTTCAAATGCACTACTATGTAGATCATAATCCTAATATTAGACTCTAATAACGCTATTCCTTTTTCATTTATATTAAAATCGGCCCACCTTGTAGAAGTTGTGATAAACTGATTACAGTTTTCAAACAACTTCTGAAATACATTGCATTTATAAAATTCCAAAATCTAAAATTATCTGTCGTTTTGTGTCATATTTATGGACGTAAATGCGATTTTTCAATAACCTGCTCCAACAACAAGACTTTAATAGAAAAATGTCCGTAATGAAGTTATCTGCCAATAAATATAAAACGTAATTTTGGATTAAAACTTAGTCAGCATTCCGGCAGTTTCCACGAACATTATTCGGTCTGTTAAAACGTCCCTTAGGCTGAATTTCTAATTAGTTGCTGTCATTCCTTCAGTAAAGGCCGCTTCCCTAATCAAATCTTGTCATTACGAGAATGGTCTAACTAGAGTATCGCATACTGTTATTAATTTGCCGGAGGCAAAGGTAATTCAAACAATTTTCGAACCTAATGGCGTGGAGGAAATAAGCATATAAAGGGCTTTTGTAAAAATGACATTTTATGCACATTTGCGTGGAAAATCCTATATAAAGATTAATGAATTTTCCGCTAGGCAATGTAATGATCGAGGAAATTTCGGTTTTGTCCTCTGTATACAGTTCTGGCAAATATTTGAAGCGAACCTGCTTGCTGCAGCTTTTTGCTATGTACAAAACTGCTGCGTACAACACAAAAGCAAATAGAGTTAGAGAAATGTATAATTCCCATGTCATATTAGGCCAAACAAAACCCCGAAAACGATTTTTTGTGAAGAGGTAGGTCGGAAGATGACAAACTGAAGCTTTTTGTATACGTTTAGTAGCTTTTGAGAGGCAGATCTTTATTTTAATACCATGCTTCATCGTATTTACAGACAGACTATATATTTATACAAATATACATACGCAAAATTACATTACCAAACAAAGTTATAATACTCGTATTTATCAAAATCCCAGTTTAACAATATATGTCCTGAAACTCCTTAATTTCCAGTGTATACTGAAGCTTTTTGCACTGAGTTTACTAGTCTGCAAGAGGAAGTATTTATTTTAGTAAGCGGAAGTATACCGTTACGGAAATAGATTTTCTAAATTGTAATATCAAAATTACAGAAAAATTGCAATAGTGCTGGCATACACCAAATTTCAGTTTCGTAGCACGTGTCCATGAACTAGTATTATCAAGATTATACCACAGCTTAGCAGTGGCGGCTTGTACTACAGGGCACAAGGGCACGTGCCCACCCAACCACCAAGATAAACACAGAAAGAAATTCGCATGTAATTCAGTGCATTATTTTAATTTCATTATTTTAACGATGGTATCAAATTTTCCTTCCGCACCAAAGGCGCGGCTAACACGCTCAAAACTATGTTCCGGGGAACGCTCTGATTTGTACCTATTTAGAGGATGATTCGGTTGCGTATCGGTTATCTTCGCTATACGCGATATACCAGGCGAATTGGGCACCGAGCGAAGTGTTCCCCATTTGCAGTCAACGTTTGAATTTGGACCTTGTAGCGCTGTTTTCGCGCAATCGCGCGTTTGAATTCAAAGACGAAAGTGACGTTTTTTCAATGATGGAAGTTAATTGTGTGCAAAAAGATCGACTGAACGCATTGGCGGTCCTATCAATAGAGAAGAAGTTCGTCCAGTCTGTCCCGGATTTTGACAACAAAGTCATAGACGTCTTTTCCAGCATGAAAAATAGGAGAATGGATTTTATGTACAAAAAATTGGTAAGTTTTTTCTTGTGCCCACCCTCTTTCTTAACTCACGAGCCGCCAGTGCAGCTTAGTAGATGTTCCTATTCATTGCTTGCGTAGAAAACGAAGTTTCTTGTAACACTAATTTGTAAAGAGCATAAAAAATGCTTTACATAGTCTTAAAATAGATATTTACATTACAATTAGCAATAATTATGATAATTCTCACTGTTGATGCGGCCGCTCTGAACAGTTCTATCGAGCTGCAGTTGTACCATTCCCTTAGATTCTTTAATTGTGAAGTACGTCTACGTTCTACACTTCCTTTACCCTGTATTTTCCCTTGTACGTTGAGTTGTAACAAGTAGTAGCTTCCTCCATGCATAATATGGCCAGATATGCTAGTTTCCTTGTTTTTATGGTGGTCATATTCTCTGGTTGTTTTCCCATTGTCCTTCGTATTTCTACGTTAGTGATTCTGTTAACCCAAAATTTCTTTAATATTATCCTATTTTCCCATAACTCAAATGCTTGAAACCCTCTTATGGTGTTTTTATTTAGTATCCACAATTCCATTCCATATAAGAGTATAGAAAATATGTAACATTTAACTAGTCTGACCTAATAATAGTTAAATCTCGCTTACAAAATAGTTTCCTTATGCTACTGAATGAGCTTCTAGCTTTACCTATTCCCTATTTTATTTCTTGTGAATGGTTGTTGCTCTCTTTCAGAACCGTGCCCAGATATGTGTATTCTGTCACCCTCTCCAGTGGCTTGTTGTGAAAATAAAAATTCCCCTAAATGTAAGGAGATTTACTGGCTAAGATCCATTTTGTTTTCTTGACATTAAGTGGGAGCCCATTAAATTCACTAATATCTAAAATGTTGGGCATCATTCTCTGTAAACCTTCTATACATTCAGCCCTCATTAGGGTATCTTCAGCAAAACGTAAGTTGTTGACCGGTTTACCATTTACTTTAATGGTCACTGTTTCTGGGGTTAGAGCGTCTTCCATGATTTCTTCTGAATAGAGACTGAAAGCGATATGCGAGAACACACAACCCTATCTCACTCCTCTCTTTATACCAATTCTTTCGGATGTTTCCATCTAGGTGCTTCTGCCTTAAAATCTGCATTAATAGGTAATGTCGCACTCTGTCAAAGATTTTGTTGTAATCTAAGAAACATATGAAAAGGTCTTGATTAACATCCGGTCATTTTTTCATCAGTACGTTGAAGGCAAACAATGCTTCTCGTGTACCCAATGGGCTTCTAAATCCAAACTGAAAACCACAGATCTCTTGTTCGGGTTTTTTACACACTGTTTTATGAATATTATTGTTAAAAATAATTTTTAATAGATTGCACATCGAACGTATCGTTTGGTGGTCACTATATTCTCTCGCATTCGGTTGTTGCGGTATTGCCACGCAAGTTGACAAAAGCCTCTCTTCTGGGAATATGCCTGTTCTGTATATATCAGGTGTGTTCCATTGAAACCCATCTTTGCTTTATAAAAAATTTATTCAACAATTTAATTACAAACAATTACCGTCACAGTTAAGGCACCTCTCCCATTGTTTTACTAACCGACGTATACCTTGCTGATAGAATTCTTGTGGCTGCTGATTGAAGAAGGCTTCCACAGCTATCTGTACTTCTGCGTCAAACTCAAAATGCCAACCTTCTAACGCCTTTTTCAGCCGTCCAAAAATATGGAAATCCCAAGGCGATAGATTTCTTTTGTTGAAGATTTTCTTTTACCACATTAATAACATGAGGCCTAGCAAAATGACTCCACGCGTGAGTTTTCCTGGACGTTTCCGTCTTATTGTTTGATGAAGCTTGTTCAAAGTTTCATTTTAGAGATTTGCTTTGACATTTACTCCAGGTTCCTTAAACTCTATCAAGCAGGGTCCTTCACGGTCGAAAAAAAGTGTTAACATCACCTTGCCTGCAGAAGGTTATGCTTTAAACTTATTCGGTGGTGGTGAACTTGAATGTTTCCACTGCATCGACGATAACTTACTGGAAGGCTCGGTAATGGCACCAAGTTTCTTCACCAGCAACTATTAACAGAAGAAATTCATCCCCATTTTGCCTATAGTCTATGAGGTGTTACAGAGATAAGCCTATTCCCAACCATTTTTGTTCATTAGACAAGAGACGAGGAATCCATCGCGAACAAACTTTGCTGTAACCCAGATTACGATTACGAACAATACTATGGACAGATCCTCCCCCTATCTTCGCACCACACATGCCATATTGTTTTCTGTTAATGCAGTACACCGTGCACATGGTGGCGGCTCATCCATAGCTCCCTCTTTTACATTCTTAAATTTTCGACATCGTTCCTTCACAGTTGGGTACGCAATACATGCATTTCCATACACTACTTGCGGCAATGGTCGCACACCCTCAGCTCATAAAAATTGTAGGATCGCACGCCGATCAAACTTGGACGGATTTTCAACAACAAAAGCCATTACAAAATCGAAGTTTTAAAAGTCAGAATCAAATTCAAACGCCAGAAACTTATTAATGTGTTGCTTACAAACACTACTAACATTAAAAAACGTCATTTGAATTATTGCATTTGTTTTCAAGACTAAGTTGATCAAAGATGGTGTCACGCCTTTAATCTTTACTACATAAAAAAAAATTAGTTGAAGTACAAAAACAACCTCGTAACTACGCCACTGCTTAGGTAGAAAATTAATAATTTGACAAATGTTAGCATCCCGGAAACCCAATAGAAGGAGTAGGTTCCAACAAAAAATTTATAGGCGCCTCCGACCATCGTCCGAGGTGGTAACTGGGAAGTCGGACCCCAAGATAAATAATCACCTACCTTTATATCTACTATCTGTCCTTCTTCTAAACTTAATTCCAGATAATTCGTCATAAATTAAAAGACAAGTTGCAACCAAATCTCTTTTTACTTAGTAAAAAAAAGCAACCCA
>JABXWE010019761.1:0-42737 GCA_014611495.1 Limonius californicus | reverse complement strand
CCCCCCCCCCGAACCGCTTTCGCATTACTTCAGGGGGGTGAGGGAGTCTCTTACACACTAAACATTCATGCAGCATGCACCCTAAACTTAACTAACTGAAATGCGGTCGCCCCAGCTGAGATTCGAAATCACAGCGGAACGAGCGCAATTCAGTGTGACCTCGAGTGGCAACGCGTTGCTGCGCTAGACCACCGAGGTCCCAGGTCCTGAGATCTAAATTCTCACAAGATAAACAGAAAAAAATAAAAAATCAAGAAGGCGCTATAGTATCAAATAGAAGAGATATAGTACAAACAATAGAAAACTTTTACACAAAGCTATATTCGTCTGATATACCGTTACATGGCTCGGTTAATAAAACCATTTTGACGTGGGTTCCGAAGAAATACCCGAGATTACTGGATTTGTGATTAATGCTGAGGTAATTTTTCTTTTCAAAAAAGGGGACATATCAAACATTAAAAACCACTATCCCATAAGTGTACGCTCGTATTTATACCAACTACTTGCTAAAATCATCACCAATCTTCTTACTCAAAAATTAGACTTCTAGGAGCCAGTAGAGCAGGCAGATTTTAGGAAGGGGTTCAGTACCACGGATCACATCCAAACCATCAGAACACTAATTGGGAAGACAACTGACTACAATACTCCCATTCATTTGGCGTTTCTGGACTATCGAAAGGCGTTTAACTGCATCGAAATACATGCCGTCGTCAAAGCACTGAATAACTCAGGAGTTGACTCCAGATACTCGCAGCTAATTAAATACATTTATGAATGGCTACATTCCATCTAAAGATAGATGAAGACCCCCAAACTAACAAAATAAAGGTTGAAACACGATTTCACCAGGGAGACACAATGTCTCCAAAACTATTCACGGTGGCGATGGAAGATGTGTTCAAGCAAGTGAATTGGGATGATAAAGGTATTAACATTGACGGATGTCTTCTAAACCACTTGAGATTCCCGGACGATATGGTACTAATTTCTAGCAATGCCGAAGAACTTGACACAATACTCATGCAATTAACTGAGGCATCCAAGAAAGTAGGCGTAGAGATAAATATAAACAAACCCAAATAATGACAAACAGCTATGCAGTTGTTTTTATTGACAATCAATCTATGGAAAGAGTAGTCGAATATATATATATAGACAACTCAATTAAGATTGGAAAAGAAAACCAAACCTCTGAAATTAGGAGAAGAACAGCTACTTGAACAGCCTTTGGAAAACTAATTGTGCTTCTCGGCGAACAGTAAACGATATCAATCAGAGTTCACCACTCAGGTTATTGAGCTGCGGTATAGACAACTTCACAATACAGTTAAATGGAAAATCGGAGAAGCGAAAGAAGCTTGGCTGATACAGAAATTCTCCGAAATTGAACTGCTAGAACGCCAACATGACCTACTTAACTTGCATAAGAAGATCAAGAAAGCTGCCGGAATATACAAACGAAGAACCTCTGGAATCATCACAAATAAAGATGATGTCACATTGTTAGATATTGACGATAAGATTAAAAGTATCGTACACCCAGCCAAAGGTATACAGACCAATCAGCCTAATGTCTTTCTGCTTAAAGAGTTAGGAAAAACTGATAAGGCAGGCATATACGAGATAGATATAGAACATATAGAAACCAATCCCCTCAATCGTAATCAACATGTATATCAATCAGAAAAGTCATGTGAATCTGCGCTTCACAATCTTCTCGCTAGGGTAGAAGCGTTAATAATCACCAAAGAAATAGCTGTAGCCGTCTTCTTGGACATAGAGGGGGCATTTGATAACTTTGATAACACCTCCTTTCAGTCAATGATCACTGCCACCCGAAAACATGGCGTCGACGACATTACAAATAGATAGATAAAAACCATGTTAGAAGGGCGCCAAATTCAGGCTTGTCTGGGAGAAGAAACTCTCAAGGTACATGCTGCCAAGGGCTCCCTACGGAGGGGGGTCTATCTCCCCTTTTATAGAACCTGGTAGTAAACGACCTTCTACAGAAACTCAATGATGAAGGGTTCTACGCCCAAGGTTATGCTGATGACATCATCATCCTCATAAAGGGCAAGCACCCAGCAATCATGGCAAACCACATGCAGAGAGCGCTTAACATCACTCAAAGGGAAAACTTCAAGGTTAATCCCTGTAAAACATTAATTATATCCTTCACCAAGCAAAGAGATACAAGGACATTTGGTGAAAGAATTCAGGTTAGCCAGGAGATCAAATATCTAGGTGTATCACCCTGGATGCAAAATTGAACAGGAACATACACCTGCATAACATCTCAGACAAAGCGAAAATGGCCCTTATGATGAGCAGACGCATGTTTGGTAAAACATGGGGACCGAAACCAAAGACGGTCTAATGGTACTACACTGCGGTAGCACCCGTGATAGTTTATGGCACCCTAATGTGGTAGCCTAAAGTTAAGCAAAAAAGAAGCATCACAAAACTAACCAGGATACAGAGACTGGGCTGTTTGTGTATATGTGGCGTCACGAACAGCACTCCAACTACATCTATGGAAGCCCTTCTGGGACTAATCTGTTTAAATATATATGTATATAAGGGGAAGTCTGGATTGCAGCACATAGAATGAAATCCACCGGCAACTGGCACACCAGTCAGGAACGATATGGACACAAACGAATACAGGAAGTAATAGAAGGTAACCCCATCCTTCAAATAGGTACCGACTACATCCTTCCAGAGTATTCATTTGACAAACAATTTACTGTGAGATACAATTGCAATGACTGGGCCCAAGGAACCCCACCTCAGCTGTCAAGGGGGCTAATCTGGTACACAGAGGGCTCCCGCACAACAAAAGGCACAGGGGCCGGAATATATGGCCAAAGACCAAAGGAGAACATTAGTGTACCCCTGGGAAATAAGAGCAACGTCTTTCAAGCTGAAATTTGTGCAATAATGCAATGTATCCAGGAAATTTCAAAACGCGCGTATATTCAACAACGCATAAGCATCTTATCTGACAGTCAAGTAGCTTTAAACGCACTTGAATAACCTCGAATTAATTTAAAATTAACGAGAGAATGTCTATACCTACTAACATCCTTGTGTGAGAAGAACGTAGTTCTGCTCATATGGGTGTCAGAGCACACGGGGGTAGAGGGAAACAAGAAAGCAGATTTCCTTGCAAAAACCGGTGCATCTAACTCGTTTATAGCGCCAGAACCTGTATTCGGTATCCCCAAACAAAGCATCCAAACAGCAGTAAAAATGTAGACTATTACACAACACATTTCTCGTTGGGAGGCAGTACAGGGACAAAAACTGGGGAAGGAAATAATTAGAACGCCTTCTCGCAGACTAACAACTGACGTCCTTCATCTAGGACGAATTCAGATTAGACGTTTGGTCGGACTTATAGCAGGGCGCTGCCACCTGCGAAAACACCTTCACAAAATCGGTGTATACAGAGGAGACACACTCTATAGACTATGTGAAAAAGAGAAGGAAACAGACTTACACATAATCTTCGACTGTCCAGCACCTCATCGCAAGAGACAGCAACTATTCGGGGGAGCACTTCGTGAAACAACCTTCACACATGAAAACCTCGTAAAAAATATCCTGCAACTCGTTGAGGGCACAGACCTACTTTGAAAAAATCGGGGGCGCAAAAAAGACCATAGTCCAAGTGCAAACCGGTCTAACTAACTTCAAAACCCTGCTATTAATCAATCAATCAATCACCAGTTTAAACAAAAAATGGAACCAGATGCAAGAAATAAGGATCCTAATCGGAAAAGTGATAACTGTTTTTAATCGCATGAGAAATGTGTTATGCAACATGAATATAACTCTTCATCTCCGAACTCGCTTTCTGAAGTGTTACGTGTTCTCGGTGCTGATGGATGGTGTAGAGACTTGGACTCTTACTGACCCTACATGTAAACGACTAGAAGCTTTTGATATGAGGTGTTATCGACGCATGCCAAGAATTACCCGGACCTACCATGTGACAAATGAAGCAGTAATGCCTTGGCATGCAGAAAGAGAAGGAAATTATGAAAACAGTCAAGAAACGAAAATTGTCATACTTTAGACATATTATGCGTAACAACAAATATAATCTGCTACAGCTTATCATGCAGGGAAAGTTTGACGGAAAAAGAGATGATCAAAAATGTAATTCCAATGAAGCCAATATGATTGTTGCATATAAAATACATAACAGTATTTCATTAAAAATAATAATATTCATACTTAAGAACTAATTTACACATCTACAATAAAGATTTACTGGTGTCCGTGTATTTAAAGAAAATAAAATGTACTATTTCATTGTAGTATATATTAATAATTTACATATGTCGTACTACATGTCTTCTTGCATGTCGATTACCTTTGCGGACGCTTCTTGGACTTTTCTTACTTTTGAGTTTCTTCCTTTCAAAGGATTTTATATAGAATCTGTAACACTTAGCTTTCTGAATAGAGGAAATAGTATGTGTTGTGGCATTCGAATTGTGAAGGACACAAGTGATTTTCCCGTGCAAGCACTCTAAAGTATATCTATGATCCTCGCAAAAACATTTATTTCTTAATATTACGCATGGCTCTGCTTCACTTAAATAAAACCCAATCAAAGCTGAAAACATTAGCGTTCGTATAATATAAGTTCTAATTCTAACCATGTTTACTTTGCAATTGCTCGGTCTGAAATACCCAGTACAGTGAATTGGAAATCAAATAAAAGTTAATTACGTAAAAAATTATAATAGTCAGAGTCGGATTTAATTGGCAAGATTTTCCTTATTTATTCTTATCATTACAAACTTTTGTCAGTTTCTTTCAGAACTTCCTTCTCACATCACAGCCGGCTTAAATTATTGACATCATTATCACCATCATTTTCCTCAAAAATAAAAAATATTGGAACCGCAATCGATAGAACAGGAGCACTCCATTGGAATATTAACATTGACCTTGATTTAAGACAAACTTCACACTTTTTCTGCCAGAGTTTTCTTAAACCCTGCTCTGATTTTCTTCTTTTTTTTCTCTAAATTATTTGTGTACGTAGTCCAGCCTATAGAGTTTATTTTGCTTTTTCCAAATATCTCCGTTGCAGTCTCGAGAATCTATCTTTTCAGTCTTGCCTATCTTTCTTTAAATCTTGTTGTTGTTCTCCAATTTCATGGAATCCAAACTGAAACGTACACAGTGGTGGAGTAAAGAAGTAAAAGTGAAAATCAAATCAAAGAATACAACCTGGAAAAGATGCATCCAAACGAAAAGGGTAGATAATAAACAGCATTTTATCCTAAACCGAAATGAAGCAAAGAAGACGATCAAGAGAGCTAAGGACGAAACTTTGCAAGAATTTAGAAGAGAAGTAGAGCAGAAATTTAATGACAATAAAAATGCCAAGAAAGAATTTTAGATGACTATCAAACATGTGAGGGGAAAATACGGGAAACAGACATGGAACATAAACGATGATAAAGTTGAAACTGTAACAGAACTACATAAAATAGTAGACACTTGGAAGACGTATTATGGCAAGAAATTTGAGGCAACAAGAAGGAAATATGAATGTAAACAACTGCTGAAGGAGAACAAATAGGCGAAGGAGAAGAAGAAACATCGCGAGAAGAGGAACTACAAAAGACAATATCGCATATGAAATTTAAGAAGCCAGCCGGTAGAGACGAAATAAGCCCCGAAATGATAAAATATGGGGTGGGGGGAGATTGTGGAAATGGATCTAGAAGATACGTCAGCAAGTACATGACGAAGAAAATATACCCATGTATTGGAAAGAGAACATAGTAGTACCGATCCATAAAAAAAGGGAAACATTAACGACTGCGAAAACTACCGAACGATATGGCTCTCATCGTGCACAGGAAAGATCTATTCTAGAATATTGGAAAAGAAGAACAGACACGACGTAAATAAACGAATTGTGAAAAAACAGACAACCGGTATACAAAAACTAGACAAACGCAAGACCATATATACACTGGCAATATTTACCGAAAAGAAAATTGAAGAGGGAAAAGCATTGTACCTCGCATTCATAGATCTCCAGGTAGGATTTGATAATTTGATACGGTACCAAGATCCAGCATGTGGAGTGCAATGGCAGCAGTGGGTATTCCGAAGAAATTGATAGATGCTACAAGAAAATTGTACAACCGAATAGGAGGAATAGGAGGACGGGAATCTCTAATTTTATTTTAATTTTAATTTTACGATGGAAAGAAGAATTGAAACAAGGGGACTGTCTCAGCCCACTACTCTACATCATAGAGATAAATGAAATAATAACAGTTAAGAGAATGGCCAGGATACAAAGCTTGGTATTTGCAGGCCATGTATAGTATTCACAGAGGATAATGCAAGAAAGCTGCAACTGGAGCAATGCAATTAAAAGAACAGGAAATAAATACCAAAGAAGCAAAAATGTGGGTAAGCAAAGACACAGAAGAAGAAATTATAAACATAAGATGGAAGCGAGGGAAAGCAGTTAGAAACAGTTGAAAGTTATTAATACTTCGGAGCTATTTTAAATCAACACGGAAGAACAGAAGAAAAATTAAGAAAACGTGCATCCAAGGCAAACAAAAACTGTACAACCACAACACTAATTAATAACTGGGTATAGAGACCAAATTGCATCTATACAAATCAATTTATATACCGATATTAATATACAGATGGGAAAGTTGGCCACTCCAGGATAAACACAGGAGCATCAATAACTGCGGAGGAAATAAATACCTTCATCGATCAGTAGTAAAAACAAAAAGATATAAGGTTGAAAACATTACAACAAGGAATTAGAGTTGGAACCACTGGCAGAAATAGTAAAAAAACAGTTGAAATGGTATGTTCTTCTGGTGCGTATGGGAGAGAAGATAATACCGAGAAAAGTATTGGAAGCAAGAAGAACAGGGAAAAATGGCGACAAAGGCCAAAGCTTACATGGAGGGACATGATCAAGAATGAGATAGAGAAGAGAGGAAAGAGTATGGCAAAAGCTAAACGATTGGCGCGGGACTGAATGAAGTTACGAAAGCAGATGGAGGGACCGACACGTTAAGGTATAACGAATAAATAAAGAAGAAGAAAAAGCGGTCCAGCCATTTCATTAGTGGCCGTCTTCTTCCTTTCCTTCTCTCTGGTCTTGCCTCCATAACATGCTACGTCAATCTTATTTCGTTCGTGCAAAATACGTGTCCAAATCATCTGAGTTGCTGTCTTGTGACGCCTAGTTATACGACGGCGACAACAAAATAATTTTATACACACAAAAGCGAAATATCAATTTCTAAGCAAGGTCCAGGTATCAAGGACAAGGGTTCGACTAGCTACAGTCGAAGAAGGGTAGTTCGATGTAAGCCTAGGCGCCACCTGTTTAAAAAAACCCTTTCCTCCTCCAAGATAACGTTTGGTAAACATGAACCTTCCTGGATGTACTTACCTTGCTTGATAATATCAAACTTATTTATCGAGACAGAATAAAACACAATTGTAATAGACAGATTTCCAAATATAATGATCAAAAAAAAATAAATAACCAATACAAAAGTATGTATGTATGACGCATAAACAAAAAAAAATCCCAAGTTATATATATATATATGTACATAAATTCACATTCATGAATAAATAAAATGAACGGACCACAGTACGTTACTTTCTCTGATTTGGTTTGTACATACAGAACTGAACCCAAAATTTCTAGAGAAAACAATAATGCGTAGATCAGTATTTTATAATTAGGAAGCGTTAATCCACTTCTACAAAGTTAAACAAACCACCGAATTCCCGTCTAGAATCGACGATATTGCGAGACCTCGTATACGCAAAACTAGATTAATTACCCAAAATAAATGGTATATGCGCACGGATAATTATAAATTTACGCAAAATTCCCCCTTTCGTTTGAACTTTAAATCAGAAAATATTATCTCGTAATCTGCAGACCATTTAACAAGTTCTCAATATACAAAAGTGATTTAAATATGAACAAGAATGTTTCCAAATAAAATATTTAACTAAATACAAAAATTTTGTCGAATATTTATTCTATTTCAATATAAATACGACTACGCAATTAATTCCGTGAACTTATCAACCCAACGCAGGTAAGGTAAAAAGTAACTAACAGACCTTGAACGCAGGTTTTCTTTACCCCGATGGACTCGATGTACGCCCATCTGCTATTCATGCACCGCCGAAGGTTCCTGCACTGGAATTTCTAGCCTGGAATCTCGGAATTTCCCACGTTGTTATAAATGCGATCAGAATCCGGATTTTTTTCCACTCTTCCGGCTGCCGTTTGCTTGCCATAAGATGTAAAATTGGCAGAAAGAAAAACTCTCCTCAGTGCACTAAATTAGGATTACTCCCAGGGAAAAATTTACTATCACACTACCGTGTTTAAACTTCCCCTAATCCCTTGAAAATTCACAAATTGGAATAATCTTCCGTGTCGTAACGACCTTAATTAAAAATTCAAGTCTGCACCTCTTGCGAATTGAGGGCGTTCTTCTTACTAATCCAACTGACTGCGGTCCGAGATCCGAAAATTCCCGATCGATGCGCAGAACACAAAACTGAGAAGAAGTTTTTGAATTCGAAACCCGAAAATATGCCGTCCAAAAAGCTGAAATCGAAAACCACTCCTGATATACACTATGCGTCAGAAATCACACGTTACAGTCTTTCTACTGTTTATTCTAACGGTATACTGTTGCCCTAAATACAAATGTTTACAATATTAAATGCTTTTGAAATTGACATTTTGCATGTCGAAATACGTATAAAGCACAAAAAATAAATACCTTTTGAAATTGAGTCTATTATAATTATATATTAAAATATAAATATGAATTTCAACGAAGTAAGGCATGAAACAATTAACTAATGGTGTAAGTCCTACATACTCTTTTATTCTTATATTTCTTACGCTCTCTAGCCTAGTTTTGCGCACTATCTTTCTGAAGAATCCTAGTTCTACTTCTTTGCATTTTACTTTTACTCTTCTGATTAAATACCCTGGTTTCAGTTCCATATTCTAGTACTAGTAGATATACTTGTTTATATATTTGTAATTTTATCTTCGTCCCACATCTCTTTTCTCTTTAGAACGCCGCTGTTTCTTCTATTTTAAATCTTAATTTGTTTTCTAGAATTCTTGGGTATATTTCTAAAACCACTGATGAGAGACATATTCCTCTGCAGTTATTGGGGTCTGTGGTTTAACCCTTCTTATGCATCGGCGATATATTAGATTGTCACTCTTCTGGTATGATTTCCTCGGTCCATGGATGCCGATATAGCTTATCTAACCAGTTGGCTAATTCTTCTCCTTCATATTGTATTCGTTCTAGGGCGATTTCGTTTTTCCAGCCGCCTTCTCAAGTTTCAGTCTTTTAATTGCGTTATGTACCGTATTACGGTCGCATTAGAGGAGTAAGAAGACCCTAAACAAAAACATCGCCACGCCAGGCAAGTCAAGCACGGTTTCGCACCAAGACGGTAACCCGCAGAGTCGGGCCCTATTGGGCATAGCACAAACTAGCTTAGCTTTGCCTCACACCGCCTCGACACTGCGCAACCGGTACAAACGAGGATCACGATTATGTTGATGATTCTGTTATATTTTTTAAAATCGTATTATCTTCCTCTCCCACTCTTCTTCTATTTATATCTCCTTCGGGATTTCCTCTTCCTGCTGTTCTTTTTTAAACTTTGTTTCATAGAATTTTCTGCTTGCCGCCAAAACTTTATTATTAGCGATTTGGATTTCGTTGTTTTCATGCTTGTTGTTTTAGATGCCTTTCTATGTTTTTCTCTCAGTTTTTTTATTATTTGGCAGAGTTCCCTATTATTACATTTAAAATTATCTTCTAATTCAGTTCCAAATGACTTTCAAGTGATACATTTGGCTTCTTATAAACATTGCTCTGCTTAGTCCCATTTCCTTGTTTCCACTTTTCTATCTTCTTCTGTTCTTGTTCTTATGTAATTGCTCCAGGATTGTTTCTGAAACTAGTGGTATAGTCTGTCCCAGATTGGGCGGTTACAATAGAGACCAAATAATACAATTTAATAGTTAGTTCCCGTACGAAGTGAATGGGTTCATTAACTGTAGTGAAAGCATCCAATCTAGGAGATCCGTACTCCAAAATTAATCCTCGAATGTATGAAGCTATTCGGTACCAGTAGATCTAGGTAAGGGCACTGATTGTAGTGGCCTCTGTGATCGGTAGTGTGTAAAACTCACTGGAAGGCATACTAAACTAAATGAAGTTGTACTACGATTTAACCCAATTAACGACGGGATAATGACAATTAAATGTGACACCAAACCGATTCCCTTCAACATTGTGCAAATGTATGCTCCTACCTTCAAAGCTAACGAGAAAGATACAGATAACTTCTATATGTGTTTGGATGATAATATAAGGAGAATTCCTACGCGGGGAATAACATTACTACAAGGCAATTCTACATTGGAAACAACTATGTTATACTTAACAAATTTTTTCAACATCATATTATGCAATTATGCACAATGAAATCTCCCGGTGATAGATACAGAAATCAGATTGATTATGCTCTTACTAGCACAAGATGCAAACCAACGAATAAAAATATCAGAACTTACCCTGAAGCTGACTGTGGGTCTGACTTCCAGCTATTAATTACAGAACAAAAGATCCACCTCAAGAGAATTACCATTAGAAAATTTCAAGAAATATTAGAGCAACACACGATGGACAGATATGTAAAGAAATTAAACCATAAACTATTACGTAGATGTACTAGTAGAAAACGAAGCGAATTCTAGAAAAATTTGAAACCGATAATAATTAATACAAAATAAGAAGCAATCAAGAATTGTCAGAGATAAAAGAACTCGGAAACAGCAGTGGACTGAAAACTTTACTTTAAGCTTGATAGAAGAAAGGAAACGTTTAAAAATGGAAAGGTCAAACTAGGACTTAAAACAGAGATTACTACAGTACTTCAACGGGGAAATCCAAAAACGTTCTAACAATAAGCATGACTACTATTCCAGTATCTGCATGGAAATAGAGACACATCAAAATACAAATGAGACTAGAGAACTGTTTAAGAAAATCAAAGTAGTAACAATCGATTTTGTACCACGCACTTGGGCCGTAGAAGACGCAAATAGAAATGGAAAATACTGTACAAATCTTTATAAAGACGATCTGCCTCATTAGAACATACCCAGCATTATCGAACCTGATATACTTAAAAGTGAAGGTAGAAACGCCATAACAAAACTTAGAAATATCAAGCTACTGGTCAAGACGAAATCAGTTCCGAAATGCTTAAATCACTCGATTACACTGGCATTTTAATACTAACAGCGATATGCAACAAGATATGGATGGGAGCTTGCCGTTCGCCCGACGATTAGGCGTACTCTTGCCTTATTGCCTTCCATAAGAAGTAATCAAAATGGAAATGTGAAAACCACAGCACGATGGCTTTAATATCGAGTGCAAAAAACGTTCTCATAAGAACATATCTTCCACAGAATAATATATAACTTTCTAAATTGACAGTTACCCAGAGAACAAGCGGGATTTATAAGAGGTAGAGGAACTCATGACCAAATATTGAATGTGCATCAAATGAATAACAAATGCATGGAGTTTAATGTATTCACCTTCTTGTGCATCACTGACTATGTCAAGTGGACTAAATTGTGGGAAATATTACTAGAAATAGGTACCCCACCACATTTAGTGTATTTAATCGAACAACTCTATGAATCTAACTCGGTGGTCATCAAAATAAACGTGAACTTTTAACAACTTTACCGTGCAATAAGGCGTCCGGAAGGGATGTATTTTGTCGCCTTTATTATTAAATCTACAGAGGTGGTTTGTCATTTATTGTCCCTGAAATAGAAGAAAATGACTTAGATACTTGAAACAACTTCATTTCTCAACATAATTCCCTAAAAGGTTAACGCACTTAGTGTGACGATGATACAGAGCTAGAACGCCTTCAGAAAAAAAAATTCTTTGTTCTGCACTGCAAGTCACTCATTCACAGCAGTCATCATCTCTTCATCGTCCGAAAAATGAATTCCTGGAAAATGCTCTTTTAATTTGGTGAACAGGTGAAAGTGATTTGGTGGAGGTCAGATGTGACGAATATGGAAACACAGCTCTTGTGAGCGGGAGTATTGTCTTAATGGAACAGAACCACGTGGTAAATAATCAACAAGAATTCCCCCAGAATCCCAAAACACTGTTTCCATTATCTTTCCGGCCTGGGCTGGGAACTGCTCTGCCATTCTACACTTTGTCATTTTTGCTCTGGATCAAAGTGATACCCCCAAGTTTCATATACAATTACACATGTTACAAAAATATATCCAAATCCGTGTCCATTAAATTCAAATTACTCGCAGCAGTAAGAAACATGGCTCGCTTCTGATCCGGTGATAAGATTTTCGGAATTCATCGTGCACAGATTTTTTTCAGACCCAACTCTTCATATAAAATTTTCTCAACGCTTCCAACGGACAGCCCACATATCTCAGCGATATATTTGACCATAATTCTCTAAACGCTCAGTACCATACTATGGACCAGATCAATATTTCCTTGAATGACACAGTTGTTGGTATTCCAGCACCTGGTTCATGTTGACACAAATTCTTTCCTAATTTGAAATCCCGGCAGCAATTCTGAGTTAGTTGATAGGACGGGGTAGAATCACATGTCGTTATAAATTTCTTGCGGTGATAAACCTTTCTTAAAAAGATATTTTATCAGCCCTTGTCTCGAATTTTTCTATTTCTACAAAGTCACCAAAGCAACAGGAACATTAAATGTATAACATATATAAACAAGAAGATAGGCACTTGCAACTTGGCATATATTAATGTGAATAACTGACATTTGCAGGAAAAATATTATTCATTAAATTTGTCAATACCTTGTATGTTAGGGATGATGATGATTTGAAAGAGCGAGATCTAGGACGCCGTTTTCCAAGCATCTCTATGGACTTAGGCCCCATTTGACCCACCCTAACTAAGAATTTTGCCTATCTGGGGTAATTCCAACTCCAGTAGTGATTTTTATCGTGTCACACATCGCAGTGGCACGGAACCTACGCCTTTACTTCTTATCCAACAGAAGACACATTTTCAGATATTTTCCCGCTAGAAAGATCAGCCAGGTTCGATCTCGCATCCCTCGGATCTAAAGGCAAATGCGCTATGTTAGGGATAATCATTGATGAACCATTCTCGTATATGGCGAATGCATTATGAGGAAGGTACTAGAGAACTGGGGTGGAGGCATATCCATAGGCGGTACAAAGTTTTGGGTACGCAAATGATACCACCATAATACCAAATACTTAATTCGAATGATGAACTTGCTGATTAACCTGGAAAGAGAGAGCCAGAACGTTGGTCTAAAATTAAACCGTAACGAATCCAAAATTATTATTATTGATAGGTCAAACGAGTATCAATGCCAAATAACCTACGGTAATATAGAAGTAGTTGGTCACATAATCTACCTAGGAACCCATACCAGTAACGCAGGTGGCTGCACAGAAAAAATTAGAAGACACACCGCGCTAGCCAAAACAGCTACAACAAACTGAATCAAGTTTGGAAAGATAGAAACATCAAAACCACCACTAAAATAAGAATAATGCGAACACTAGTGTTCTCAATTGTCCTTTATGCAGCAGAAACCTGAACACAAACGACACAAAAACGCATTTGAAATGTGACGTTGCGTATACCGTTGACAGCACAAAGCACCAACGAAGCTATTCTACAAGAAATTGGGATAACAACAAGGCTGTTAACAATAATTGGCCAGCGGCGTATACTTGAATACTTTGGACACATTATCAGGACCAGAGATGACAACTTAGGAAGACCGATGGTGCAAGGAAGGTTGATGGAAAACGGCCTCGTGGTCGCTCACCTGAGCGATGGCTTCACCAAATACGTAAATTGATCGGCACAACTGTACTAAATATCATCAGATTGCAACTCGTGAAGAGAGATCACAATACCAATACCAACTAACCGACTATACGCGCAAGTCACGACTCTTAGGTATGAAGAGAACAACGACTTGGGAGAAATAATAAGTAAAGACACAAAAAATACATCTTATATAGCACATTGATGTTATATTTCCTTACATAATGGTAGACGTACAATGTAAGCTCAAGGTGGGGTATATTATCGCCATTGTTATTATTCCCGAAATTTAATTTAAAAAAACCACAGGAGGTGTATTTTTAACAGCCTCGGAATGTATTTCTTAAGAAACTAAATCTTGTGGTTTGTAAATGGAATAAATATCGTATTTGCAGTCGATGCAAGAAAAATGCATGCATGCTTTAAAAGTAATTTAATCAATTACAAATATAGCCTTACTAACCGCCATTTACTTAAAAAAATAGTATATGATGGTTAGTCTTGTATATATTATTAGTGTACATAAAACGCTGTTTTGCCTTTCAGATTATTTTTTTTCGAATTCCTTCCTCCAGTATGGCAAATCTTGTGATATCTAATGCACCTAGCTTTCATAATTTGAAAAATTGTGTCTTTTGTATCATGTGAAGTATGAAGCACACAAGTGATTTTTCGGTGGAAACACTCCAAAGTATATCGCTTGTCATCGCAGAAACACATTTTTCTATACACTCTGAATGCATGTACTTCACTGAAATATACCTCCATCAAGAACCGAATCATTATCATTTGTATAATAATGGTATTCGTTGTAACCATGTTCACTTGGTAAACGTTCAGTCTTTAATGGTATTTAGTGTTAATTAGATACGAACAATAGAAATTAATGTTATAGAAAAATACAATGGTCAGAGACGGACTTGTACGGTGATATTTTACTAGGTATTATGTGTATCTGTGATTTTTGTCGATAATAGAACCTACTTCTAAAGCCACTGTTGATTAAAATTCTTTTGTTGTGTCATCGGTTGCATAGCGAAGCACTGCGGAAGCCGATCAAACAGTGTTGTGTCCCTTGCTGTATGATTTCTCCAACTACCCGTCGAATAATCACACAACGCAGATTCTTTCTACACTATATTCGTAAATTCAAAATGTTTCAAAAAACACAGGATAGTACAAAAGGGTGCACTATTACAGTTAAAAAATACACAACAATTCTAGTAAAATTAAAAAACGTCCAAATTCCAACGGTAACGTCAAAACAAAATCATTTTTCGTTAGTAGGCATCAAGCGTCTCCAACATTCTCCCACCTGGGAAACTTTAAACTAAACGTTTTCCATAAACAAGAAGCTTGATACCTACCAATTACATTCCTTATACATAAGCAAATCTCTGAGCACTTTAATTTTCCGGCCATATAGAGACACGCGATCGCTTTTCACCTTTTCGCACTTCACTTCACTTTCTTCTCGATCGGGGCCCCCAGATATATCGGCTATGGGAGCGGTCGTTTCGTCCACAAAAGAGTCTTCTGCCAGACTCAACATCCCCTCCTTCTCCAACGTAACCGGCGCAGTCTTCTCGGGAGGATAAAGTCTCTGGATCGGCCGAACCAGTTGACCGGTTTTCGTCTCTACCCGCACTAACGGCGTTTTACCATCTCGCCTTTGTAAAAGTGTAATGTCTAAATGGACAACTCGGTACACAGCACATGTGAAAATACAAATCCATATTTTTCCAGTCTTCGTGAATACAGGACCCGCCAGATCAATACCTGTCACTTCAAAAGGGACCGCATCTCTAACTCGATCTAGTGGCAATTCTGTCGGAGTCATTTTCATCCCACTGGCATTATATCGCTTACAAGACGCGCATGATGAAATGACTGATCGAATTGATCGCCGCCCTCCAAGTATTTAATATCGTTCTCGAAGAATGTTCATCAGTGGATCCCCACATGACACGATTTTGTATGGATCAATTTAGAGACCACCGAATGTTTCCCAGGTAATAAAGGATATCGAAACGTTTCCAAATCATCCCTTCTGGCGATTCGGGTTTTCAAACGGTACAGTCCTTCTTCATCTTTAAAAACGTTTAGTGAGGAAAATTGTTTATCATTTTCCTTCAAAAATGACTCTTTTTGGATCATCCGGATAAACCCCTTCTCCGCATGCTCTATTGCATCTACAGAAAGTTCACCGACCCTTGGATTATTCTGTTTCTTACAATTATGGCCAAATCGACAAATCCAACCTATCATCCGCACGATTATTTGGTATTTCGAAAAATAATTGTAAAAACTTATTGTTTCTGTGTTCTTTTTTCGTTCAGCGTTGATCTCGCTCTCATTATCGGTAGTTTCCTCCGTAGGCCATCTATCTTTCGGTTGATACAGCCAGTCGGGTCCCTCCCACTATCACGATTGGGCCAGATGTTTAGGGGAACATCCTCGGGAGGGTAAACTGCAGGATTCAATCCCCCGGCACATGTCGCCAGGAATTCCCAACGGTCAGTAGGCGGATTTCGTGTACCCTGTTCGAAACAAAGGTCGACCACTCATCTTCCCGCTTTATCCAAGACAACACCGTCGTTGAATCCGACCAAAAATAACTGTCAATCTCTTCGCCAAATGTTTCCCGAACTTGAGAATACAACCACGCACCGATTGAAGCTCTTTTGTCCGTGAGCATTTTTCGGTTTTGTTCGAACTTCATGTTTTGGGCTTTATAACATTTTCCCGCATAATGAGTACCCTCACCAAACACTCATTTTTGGTTTTCGCAGATCAATAGTCCCGAAGCCGTTTGCAAACCAGTTTCTGTTGGCTTTGCTTTAACCTTTTTAAGTTTTTCACTAAATCCTAACCCAAAACCTCCAATGGCCAACGCGATACGCTCCTCGCTCTCCACTTCCGTTTTCAAGAAGAGCATTAATTTACTCAAACAGTTTTTCGGCTTGCTAGTAAAGTCTGTCGATCGTTGCCATACGCGCAATAACTCTTCCGGTAAACACGATTCAACGAGCGGATATAGCATTGCCGTTCACGTATCCGTTGTTATACCCAGAGTTTCTAACGAACGTAATTGGGTCTCTATTTTGTCATACAAACTCGTTAGCTCACATGTCGCATGATTTGAAAGAGCATTATGGACAACCAGCTTTAATAACTCACGCACATACACCTTAACTAGCAGATCCTCTCTTCCAAATCGTGCTTTGAGACTTTCAATAGCCTTACAATAATTCTCCGCGGTCGGCGGGTAACTTTCCGCTAATTCTCTCGCGCGTACCTGGAGTAATAGCTAGTAGCAAATATTGAAATTTGTCTTCAGGAGGAATGTTTTCGTCTTCATTAATCTTCCTGAATTGGCTCCAGAACGTCAGCCACTCACGTACATCTCCTCCAAATTTCTTGAACTCGATTTGGGGTAGTTTATACTTACGTGTGTTGTTTATACTTCGATTGGGTTCACTTGAAAACGCAGAGCCCGGTTCCCTGATGCGTCTGCACATTGCTCTCAATTTGGTGTATTTGGCGGTGTATTCATCACATGCTTCCATTTCGCGGTCAAGCGTGTCTTCCGAAGCATCTGTTCCTAACATCCCCGTATACACCAATTCATCAAGGTGTCTTAAAGATTCTTCTTTCTGTTGCAATAAGTCGAACTTGGATTCCATCTCTGTCACATTCCTAGTAGCATCTTGTAACAGAGTCTCCAATTCGTTAGCAATACGACTGAAAGCTCGACGATGAGTGGAACGATTTTTCTTTAATTCTTCCATTGTTGCGTCACTTAATACCAAAAGTACGTTCCGCGGAGAAAATACGGCCGCGCGAACTGTTCTTCTGCAATATCCAAACTCATGCGCGTCCTGTCACGGTCGCCAAATGTTGTGTCCCTTGCTGTACGATTTCTCCAACTACCCGTCGAATAATCACACAACGCAGATTCTTTCTACACTATATTCGTAAATTCAAAATGTTTCAAAAAACACAGGATAATACAAAAGGGTGCCCTATGACAGTTAAAAAATACACAACAATTCTAATAAAATAAAAAAACGTCCAAATTCCAACGGTAACGTCAAAACAAAATCATTTTTCAACAAACGGTATTCGTAGTGGAGATCAGTTCACGCTGGTCATTGCTCGGATGAATAGATCAACATGGTGTCATAACCGGTCGTGTTTAGGAGCGCAAGTAAAGTCCTGGTTTTCGTACGAACATCTTTGACAAATGTGAACAATGTAGTGATACTTCTTTTCTCTGTTCGACAAGTTAGATTAACCTCCTGCCCAGCATACGTGAAAAAGTGAATCACCGAACCTACTCATTGTATGTAATTAATAACCTATTGGTCTGCACACAAAAGAAAGTGAAGGTATAGTTACTCTATGATACTCAAAGGATATTTCTATTGTCACCGGTTTATTATTTATTATTACCGAAAGTTAATTTGCCATACATATTAAGAGTTAATAAATTTTTATCGATTAGGAACAGACCCTACTATAGCATTGTTTTTATTTTTTAATATAGTCTCCCATAATAGCAATGCACTTGGAGTATCAGACTCCGAAGCCATGACAACTTCATAAAAACCCCATTTCTCAAGATATGCAAACGTTTTGCAACTGCCCGTTTAATTTCTTCGTTTGACAGAAAGTCTTTCCACCAAGGAATTGTTGTAGCTGTAGTGAAACGATAGAAAGTGTTTTATTCTATTATTATTGGTACACGGCCCGAAGAGGTCAGCACTCAGGGCTTGCGGGTTTTCAGTTATTAAGCTTAATTATAACAAATCACACCTGGCAAAAGTCAGCATCTGGTTCAGCGAAACTGTTAGAATGTCATCAACTTCTGGAACCCAGATGCTATCGACTCTGTATTTGAAGGTGGACTGCATACAAACATAACACATTAATAGAAGTTTCTTCTTAAATTTTGAACTTTCTATACCAAGCATTATTTGTAATATCCAGCTGGTAAAGTGTTTGTTCAAGAGATCGTTACCTGCTAGGAGGTCTACCATACGTTGGATGTCCTTCCTTCCTAAATTTAATAGGAATTTCGTTTATTATTATTATTATTTTGCTTGTCTGAATGTTGCTTCCAATTTTAAACATGCTGATTTCTCCGTTTATCCTTCTTATGGGCATATGGTGTTTAAAAGTATGCGTACAGGCCGTACAGCTAACTTAGATAATTGAAAGTGCTCATTTGAGCAAGCCAATTAGCATTTTCACTTCCTTCAAACCAAGTATGCCTTGATATCTTGTTCGGTGGTAGTGGTTTCTTCCCGCATTGTAAAAACAGGCTAGGAAATTTTCTGAAAAATGAGAACTGTTTGACTGTTAGAATGTATCGTGATATATCACAATTTTGCCTAAAAGAACATTGGTCACGGTAATATTGGTAGTTATGGGAAATAGCTACTCATATTACCACTGCCTGAAACACTGACATTTCCATCCTTATTCTAGGCAAACTCCAATTCGGTTTGCTACTTTGGATCCATACAATTGAAAGTTAAATTGGGATGAAATCCATTACAAAACAAGGAGGTGTTGCCACATCCTTGTTTTGTAATGGATTTCAATTTATGTGTGGTACTATCAGAAGAACCTTAAAAACCAAGGTTAGAAAAAAAGACATAGTTTTACAAGTGTATGTTCTGAAAGAGGAGTATCGTTCATACATCCAGTACAATCCAGTAAAATTCGACTTTTAAGAGAGACAGATAAATACACCAACGCTGACAACATTAGAAACAACATCAGAAACAACATCAGAATCAGAAACAACATCAGAAACAACATCAGAAACGCTTCATCAACAGCAAACGATACCATTGACCAGATTAGAAAAGAAAATGGAAAGTCCACTTACAACGAAACGAAAACTATCCTATACTGAAGATGCAGTATTCCTGCCTCTTCGTGGAGAAAAGAGACCCAAAAGAAGACGAAGTCGAAGAGCAATGCGAAACTGAAACAGGTCAAAAGACTTAACCACTACAGAGAAAAAGGGGCTGCCGATTTATTCTTGAGCTATATGTAGAATAATTTATTAGCAGTGCATACTTAAGATCCCAGAAAACAGATATCGTTACCTTATTAATAAACTTTACACTTTTTACCTTCATTTGTGAGGAAGAAACAGATCTTCTTTAAAAGTCTAGTCTACTTCCACCGGTGCCAGTGAGACAGTGATAATGTCAATTAATTCTAAAATTTTTCCAATTCCTTACGCTTCTATGTTCTGTCCATGGCTTATCTCCATCCTCGTTCTATCTCTTTCATTGTTTTCGTAGCGTCTCTTCACCTTCGTAGTAGCCTCCTATTTTGGTCCTCTCATTTTTGTGGTCTTGTATGGTATACTTCAGAGTTTGGTGATCACTTCTCTGAATTTTTTCTTTATCGGCTGCTCTAGTTACATGTAATTGGTTTTCCTATATTTGTGCCGTTGCTAGGGTTATTTCAAGTCTTCTGCACATCTCCTCATTTCCTACTAAGTCATCTACAAGTTCGAGTCTACCGTTTTTTGTATATGTTTTACTACTCCAACACACAAGGCTGGTCATAGTGCTGACGTATCCTGATCACTAAATATTACTCACCAAGCCCTCTACATATGTCATTTCTCAAATGAAGATTGAATTTAGTTTTCAGAAATTTAAAGTGAAAACTTTTCTCCCCTTTGTTGCACTTGTTCATGCTCCCATTCCTCGGCACAATAAATAGCAACAGGCTTATCATTCGACCCTGTCTTACCCCCAACATCGTGTGAAATTCGGCTAACACTATATTATTGGTCCCTTATGTTGACGTATATACTCTGCATGGCTCTTGTCGAATTATCGCACACGCTACGTTTCTGAAAGACTCCAGATTTAGGTACGTGGAGTCCTATCAACTACTCTCTCCAAGTCTATTGAAGTAGTATTCCATTACTTTCTGGATTGTCCGGTTTTGTAGTTCTTTTCGTAGGCCTTTATTCGGACATTATAACTTCTACGAGGCTTGTTCAACTGAAACACAAATGCAATAATTCAAATGACGTTTGTGAATGTTAATAGTGTTTGTAAGCAGCACATCAAGTTTCTGACGTGCAGTGTATGGAAATGCATGTATTGCTTACCCAACTGTGAAGAATGGTGCCGAAAATTTAAGAATGGAAAAGAGGGGACTATGGATGAGCCGCGACCAGGTGCACGGTGTACAGAATTAACAGAAAACAATATGGCATGTGTGGCAGGCCTTATTAGAATAAATCGTCGAATTTTAATTAGAGAAATTTCAGAAATTGTTGGTGCGAGTGTAGGATCTGTCCATAGTATGGTTCGTAATCTGGGTTACGGCAAAGTTTGTTCGCAATGATTCCTCATCTCTTGTCTAATGAACAAAAATGCTTGCGAATGGGCTTCTCTCTGCAACACCTCACAGACTATAGGCAAAATGGTGATGACTTTTCTCTGTTAATAGTTGCTGGTGACGAAACTTGGTACCATTAGTTCGAGCCATCCAGTAAGTTATTGTCGATGCCGTGGAAACATTCAAGTTCACCACCACCGAAGAATTTTAAAGCACAACCTTCTGCAGGTAAGGTGATGTTAACATTTTTTTTCGACCATGAAGGACCCTTATTGATAGAGTTTAAGGAACCTGGAGTAAATTTCAATGCAAATCTGTACAATGAAACTTTGAGCAAGCTTCATCAAGCAATAAGACGGAAACGCTTGGGGTCATTTTGCTGCACAACAATGTTAGGCCTCATGTTATTAATGAGGTAAAAGGAAACTTTCAACCAAATAAATGAAGGGTTTTAGAGCATCCGTCCTATAGCCGGAATCTATTGCCTTGTGATTTCCATATTTTTGTACCGCTGAAAGAGGAGTTAGAAGGTCGGCATTTTGAATCTGACGCAGAAGTACATATAGCTGTGGAAGACTTCTTCAATCAGCAGCCACAAGAATTCTATGAGCAGGGTATACGTCGGTTAGTAAAACAATGCGATGGTGTCTTAACTATGACGGTAATTATTTGTAATTAAATTGTTGAATAAATTTTGTATGAAGCAAAGATGGGTTTCGACTGAACACACCTCGTATATTAGTTACTACTCCCTCCCTTTTTACTTCTTAATGAAACTGTTGTCACTTCCCAATCATTGGGAATTTCATTTTTCTCTAAGCCAAATTTATTTTAGTTTATATATTTCTTGTCACTTCTCATCTATAAACTTTATCATTCCTGCGTTAACATATTGTATATTGCTAACTTGCCTATATTTATTTTACATATAACATTCTTTGATTTCATCTGTTGGTATTACATTTTGCTTTATTCTTTCTTCTGTGTGTGAATATTATTGTTCTTAGTTTCGCTATTTTCAACTTATCCCAATCTCCCCATTGTTCTTAGCAGTCGGCTGTTATTCGACAGTAGCTAGCTCAGCGTGCTTTTCTTTTAATTCCTCTATAAAAATCCTTTCCAAACTTTCTAAAATAGTTCCACAGGTAATTTTATTTTTGACAGAGTCAGATTTCTAACTTTTCTTCTTCGTTCCTTGTGTTCCTTCAACCTTCAGCCTTCATCTCTATGGAAACTTAAGTGTCCCTTTCGCAGTTCCTTCTTTTCCTTTGCGGTGAATCACGAGGTTTTCATTGTCTTGATTTTAGTTTCGTTTTTCTTGTATAACGGCAGGTCCGTGTTCCAATGTGGTTGCAAGTAGGCTCTCATTTATCTTGTCCATAGCTTTTCCCTGCCTAATTCTTAGCTTAAGATATTAAATACATGTTCATCTGAAATGATTATAGCTTTGTCAATTTCAGAAACCTTTAGTTAGCAGTTACTCAAACCATATCATTGCCAGGTTCTTCTTCTAGGATTTCACATTTAAATTTATTGGGCCCCTAAAGTATATAGATAAGCTCCTCTCTTGCCGACAACAAAATTGTTAATTACATGATATTCCATGTTTTCTAATATTTTTTCAAATAAACACGCAAATATTTTGTTTCAATAAGCTGTATACAAACAACTATTTCACAGGATGCCCTGATATTTTAAAGGTATTGATATTATCGATGTAGTAGTTCTTGCACTAATAATAGTAGAACTTCTAATGCCATTGATTTTCATTACCAATGTCCCCCATATGTGTACGGGGTCCTTTTTAAGTTTCTTCTTTTCAAACGTACTGACTGTCATGATTGTCAGATACACTACATCTATATTTCGTAGTAGAAAAATATTTTTTCTTATTAGGTACATATTTTTAACGATAACCTACATACCTACATAAATTTTCATCGAATCACACCAAAACGTTGGTGATCCCAGCAAATGCCATTTTCTCTAAGCAGTCCTCATGGAGCTACTCAGCTCCACCTAAATATAGTCCAATCAGAAGTTTAAATGATATCATTTCTACAACAACTTTGTATTGTAACCATGTTTACTTCGTAAATGTTCAGTCTGAAATGCTAACTTCTGTTAATTAGAAGTGAACAATAGAAGTCGTTAAATTTTATACAACATTGTAATGGTCAGAGACGGACTTACTAATTACGGGATTTGCCAGCGTATTTTGTAAATATACGAGTAAATGCATATGCATTATTTTTTCAATAATAGAACATTTTTTATCTACACCCTTAAGAAAAAAATTTAACTGCCATTTAAAAAATAACGATGCCTAAATTAGTGACTGTGGTAACACAGGATACATCTGAACTATTGATCTTCATGTCTTCAAGATCTTTTCACGTTGAAGCCTGTAAATAAGAAAGCTTGAATTAAATTATTGTACGCTACTTTAATATTTCGAAACTTATAATACGTCTAACATGCTATTAGTAAAAAATTTAAAACCAATATTAACAATTTTTGATTTTTTTTAACACTACAATCCAACGACAATATTAACTTTCAAATCCTGTAACTTGGTCTAACCCATAATCGTCAGAATTTGAAGTGTTGCTTTTAAACCGGAAGATAATTTTTGAATTACCCAGTGCTGCCAACACCTGTCTTCTAGACTTCCGTAGGGTTTTAAGTAAACAAATTTATATACTTCTTGTAAATATTAACCACGAAATACAGGGTGCCCCAACTAAAACAATTAGCCCTAAATATCTTTGTAAATGATAAAATTTGAAGAAATCGGCAGAACAGATGAGCAATAGTATGAAGGGGGACATCTTTTACCATGTAAGTCATCATCTTCTTCATCGAGTGCTTTATCTCTTACGAGACGTAGCGATCTTCTCTCCTATGCCTGTGTTGCGCATTTAAACTGTCACAGACATAGCTGACCTACAGCTTAACGTGGACTCCGAACCACGGGAACTGTAAACATTTCTACTGCAGAGATAGAGTTACTAGGCAGAAACCTCGCTGGTTTGCCATCGCATTGCAAGGGAGGACGGCCGTTAAAATTTCGATGTTCCGGTACTGGGAATTGAACCCAGGAGTTTCTGCGTAGAAGTCTAACGCGCTAACCTCTAGCCCACGGCCGCCTCATGTCATCTACCCTACTTTATCTCCTAACATCCAGCCGCAAAATTTTAAATGACAAGAGGTGCCGAGTGATAGTTCATTTGAAACGTTTCTCTGCTCTCTTTACAATCTCAAAATTTTTTGTTATTCCGATCAGTAGTTTTTGGAAATGTTAGACAACAAAATTTCAAAAAAATGTTCAGGTAATTTAATTAAATGTTTAAAGTGGCCACCACTATTTTCTGCACAATAAACATTGAAATACGTAACACAGCAACAAAACAAAATTATAAAATGTTTGTTTTTTTATTCTATTCGTTTATCAGAAGTGTCAAGGATTACAACTGGATTTGTAAACAATCGGAACTGTTTATATTTTAGATAAGACAGTAGTAATTAAAAGGAAAAGTTTGTGTTCTGCAAATTTGTTTAAACTCCTGTGGAATGGTCAGCTAGGTCACCTGATCTAACTCCAGAATCAGAATTACAGAAAACTTTCAGATTGTGCAGAGAAGCAGAACTTTTCAAATGAAAGGCGGACTGTGTATGGGGTAGTACTTGTTTAAAGCTGGGTGCGTAAAGAACTACTAGTATTTTTGAATTTAAACCAAAATTGGGAAGTAACGCGCTACTTATTCCTACCAAAAATAGAAGCTGCGCCGGGAAATCAGGAAGCTACTTCTTCTCTATATAAATTTGATAAAACTTTCAGGTACATACTTTTATTCAAAATCATTTCTAGGAAGCATCATCTTTAAAACTTTACTAAAAATTCCTAAGAGCTGTCTAACTTACTAAAGGTGCAAATTATTGTAGGTATAGATAGCTTACGCAACTCCCCAAAAGTAGTGATCACGAATAATAGAAGTCGACGAAAACCTAGGGACACTAGTAATAAATTTGAATCTTACACAACTTGTTCTGATACCTTCAAATGCTTTTGTTGGTTTACAGTAGTAATAAGTGAGAGTGGAGAAATGTAGTTACTTCATTCAAGCGATACTGTAGCTAGCTACTTTTTAAAAATATGTTTCTTAACACTGATTCAGACACATTTTCTTGGTTTTAATTCTACTGATACAATGCCAAGATTATTATATTATTATCTCTAGTCTCGTACACACCACCACAAATTTACAATTGTATAAATATTGTATCTAATACTAAATTGAACTTTATAAAATTGGTGAACTAATAATATTTTTTATATTGCAATTAAATATACGGACGGTGTATCTACCTTAGCGCTCAGGAGAAATATGCGACAGAGAAGAGGGTGATGCCCAACAGTGGGACAAAAATGATGTTAACGATGAATGATGAATACGGTAATATATCAAAAATTCCATAATCCAAATAACTTTGTAAATCCATAACCTTTATAAAGCATATTAGAATTCCCCAGAACTACCGAAAAATCTGTAGGTTTGGCAACGCCGTGGTTAAGCCACCGTCGGGGTAAAACGTTTTTCAAAGTTGTATATACTTAAACCACCGTCTTCATTTAATCCTATAATAATACATGCAAACAAATTTTTAAATGTTACTTTTTTGCTATTAAGTGGAAGTTTTTTAAAAATTTATTAAGAAGCAAAATAATACTATGTATAAGGATTCGATTTCTGTAGACCTTACTCATGATTACTATAATATTAAATTTACTTTTAGCTTTTAAACTCTCAACATTGTTGTAAAATACATACAATCAATATTCTCAAAGAAAATAGACAATATACATAATAATAGATTATACGTAGTATTAGTAAACATTTTGAAAATCCACTTTTAATGCAATGAGAAAGAAAATGTAGAATTCTCTTGATCTACCAAAAAATTGTAGAATTGGCAATGCTGTGGTTAAGCTGTTTGTAACTAATGTTATAAATACATTGTGAATGTTTTAATATTTGAAGCTACCAAAAGAATTATCACTTCGTTGGAAGTAAATTTAAAA
Source organism: Limonius californicus (assembly GCA_014611495.1). Classification (NCBI taxonomy): domain Eukaryota; kingdom Metazoa; phylum Arthropoda; class Insecta; order Coleoptera; family Elateridae; genus Limonius; species Limonius californicus. The sequence goes on along the minus strand of JABXWE010019761.1, from coordinate 16,266 downwards.
AATCTAGAATAATTGTATACTTTAATAACACCATAGAAACCATTTTGAAAGATTATTGTTTACAATAGTTGCTCAAAATGTCCCCTACTGTTGCCTAAACAAACAATAACCTTTTGCTTCATATTTTCAATAGAAGATACATACTCCGACTTATACGAAATTAAGGCAGGAGTACCACAGGGCCGCAGGCCAATATTTTATATCTTGTACACCAACGACATCCCGATAACCAACCAGGCAACTATAGCCACCTTTGCAGACGATGCTGCAACACTAGCGGTCGGCGAAGATACTGAAGAAACAACGAAGTGCTACAACAATCCCTAAACGAGATATACATGGACAAAAAGATGGCGAATAAAGCTAACGAAGACAAGTCAGTGCATATCAACTTCATGAACAAGAAGGACGAATATGGACCAGTGACACTAAACAACAGCGTCTTATACAGCAAAGTATCTTGGTATGAACCTGGATGCCAAACAACGCTAGCAGGAGCATATCAAGAAAAACGACAGAAGCTAAACGTGAAATATAGAAAGATGCATTGGCTATTGGGAAGTAAGTCCCAACTATCAATCCACAACAAGATACTCCTGTATAACCAAATAATGAAACCGGTTGTCAACTTTGGGGTTGCGCCAGCAGGAGCTACATCAACATAATTTAAACATTCCAAAACAAAGTGCTAAGAAACATCATAAGAGCACCTTGGTAAGCCAGAAACAGTGATATTCACAGGGACCTAGGGATAAAAACTGTGCTAGAAGAAATAAAAAACATCGCCCAGAAGCACGAAACCAGGCTTCTTGAACATGTAAACGTCGAGGTCATACAACTCCTTGACAGTGCAGAACTAGTTAGAAGACTCAAGAGGATAAAACCATTCGAGTTATTGTAAAGTGATGTGCCAGTGTAAAAGCAGAGCAAAGTAAAGTGCTAACACGCGAAACGAGTGTTCGAAGTTACTAGAACTGAGAGGAGAACCAATGAGTAACATCTCAATGAACAATTAGTAAAATTAAGTTACATAATTATCATGTAATGTATGCTGGTTAGTCTTAAGACTAGTAGCAATGTATTCCCTATCAAATAAAAAAAAAATATTTTCAATAATTGTAATTAGTTATAATTTACTGTCTCGGTATGATTTCATTCACGGTATTCACTATGGCTTCTTATAATTCCTTAATTGTGTGTAAACGAGTTGCGACATTATTAAAATTTCCAAACAAAGTATTCCAGAGATCTCAATGTGGGCAATCGCGCCGGCTGACAATATCTACTTATAATTACCTTAAAAAATCAACTTTGCGCTTGCTCGATTATGCTTCTTCTCGACATCGCAACATTAAGGGGTTATACTGAGGTCTTCTGATATGCATGAGGATTTTTGGTTGACCACGTTCGATAGTTTTGGGAGTTTACATACCCCCTGAGATGAAGAAGTAACTTCACTGCTGAAAAATATCAGATCTAAAATATCTTCTATGTTGAGATTTTTATTAAATCATATACAGTATTTGCCAGAACCTTTTAAAATACTCTCTGATACGAACCGTATGAAAGATATACAATGTAAATGTTCAGTAACTCAGTTACAAAAACAACAGTATGCTCAATACCAGTTTGACCAAACGAACATCTTCATGATTTGTTGCGACATCCATGTGCTGTTGAGTATACTGTGCAGGGTCTTCCGTAAGCACAAATTTCCTGTCGATAAACTTTCCTTTACAGACCCTGTCTGTTCCGTGGTACCGTTAAAGAATATGATGTACGTGCTGACTGCAAATTTTATAACGGAATGACACGATGTCAACCTGAATTACATTCTTGGTAGCTTTATTAAAAACAAAACTTTATAATATTATTTACGACAAATTACGACCTTTTAGTCTTGAAAAAAGACGATTACTACGTTAGGATTACAAGAGCAGAATCAAGGAACACACAGAACGAAAGCAATAAGAACGTCAGTTCATATTCAAAGTGCACACGCACCACACTGCTAATGAAACTAAATTGAAATCACATTACCTTCAATAATTGTGTATCGCAGCATACTATTAGTTACACAGCCGTTGTTTTCGAAAATCAAAATAATTTTCTAATGAAGTGGATAAGCTTTTATAAGAAAACTTAGAAACCGCCACTGACGGTCCCAAGCCCGTATGAGAAAGGAGAAGAGTTGTGGCGATTGAATTTGCTTATCATCTCACGGAAAAAGGAATAGTAAGCAGAGTAGTCAAAGAAAGACAGTTCCATATGACAATCCACACTTCCAAGGAAGGAGCTCCAATGGATACGGAGGGGGCAATTCCGCTTATGGAAAACGTTTAGCAAACACAAATGGTCACATTTAGAGAAACAAACGTTCAACTTTAACATATATACATAAAATGTACAAGGAACAGCAACTCAACAAAGAGAAGTATTAACTGATATAGAAAGAATTAAGGTAAGATAAGATAACGCTGTCCAAACCGAGAAAGACAAAAAAAAAGAAAATTATAAGAGGTACTAGGGAATTACCACAATATATGGAGTACAGCAGCTATCGTCCAATCAGCCTCTTCCCTGCAGTATCCAAACTTCTAGAAAGTGTAATATACCACCGGCTTAAGACTGCGCTAGATGTGAATCAACTAATACCACCAATTCAGTTGGGAGAAGGCCTTTCGTCAGTACAACTCCGGAGGATCACCGAAATCATAGAGTAGGGATATGAAATAAAGCAGTTTACGGTGGCAGCCTTCATGATCATCACCCAAATCTTTGACAAGGTTTGGACTAACGGCTAAAATTCAAGGTGCTGCGCGCACCTCTACCTCAATATCTAATCATCTTGTTGATCTTGGAAAATCGAACGTTTGTGGTCCATATCTATGCATCAACATCAACAACGGAAAACATACAAACAGGGGTCCCGCATGGCAGCGTACCCAGCACTTTGCAACCTGTTTATTCACCACATCCCTATTCCTCAAACGAGTCAAGTGGCCATGTTCGCCGATGACACAGTCATAATCACACAAAATTAAGACCTTCAAACAGCAATTGACCACTTGCAATCAACAACCACTACAATAAGTAAGTAGCTCAACAAAAGGTGTTTATCACTAAACCCCTCGCTATTGATTGGAACACACAGGGAGAAGCAATTAAATACCTAGCAGTACATATGGAAACTCGCCTCTATTGGAGTTTACACGTCAACAAGAAACCAAACCATGGCTATGGAAGACTGAAGCAACACTACTCCCTAATAAACAGGAATATATCATTGCATACAGAATGCACGATGTTACTGTCTAAAGCGTTACTCAGACTAATTCTTACATACGCCTGCCCTGTTTGGAGCACAACCTCAAAAACCAACATTAGGAAACTCCAAGTCTTCCAAAACAAGGTCCTCCGCATGGCAATCAACGCGCACCGACTCATTCAAAACAAAAAATTTCAACACGAACTTGGAATGGGCAAAATTAAACAATTCATTTAGAAAATAACAAAAATGTTCTTGCCAACCTGTACAACAACAATACAATCCTTCAACAACTGGGTCGCAAGGATATCCACACCAGCTTAAAAAGACAACTACCGCAAGACATTCTACTATGTTCTGAAGACAATAATAGTGATAGTGAGTGAAACCATAAAATAAGAGGAACCAACCTCCTCCGCGTTCGTACATACACAAGACAATACAATATATTAACGATATTATCAAAAACCTGCGTAATATTTGTAAGTGTTGAACTGCTGATCCCTAATAAAAAGAAAGATACAATGGAAAGAAACAAAAGATACAAAATGACATAATAGTGAAGAACTAGTCAGATAACTTATATGTAAGGTTAAACTATTATAAAAGGAAAATATAACAACGTTATATCAAAATCGTTTAGAAGACCAGTTAGACACACACATCGAAAGTAACACGCAATAAATATATGAACACATACATAGGAAACTCAATCCGGCAGTAAAAAATCAGTGGGAGTTTAGATGTAAGAAGGAAAAAGGGCAGTTGGAAAAACAAATCAAAGAAAACATACCGAAAGTGGCTTTCTAACAGAAATTCAAAAAGGAGAGAAGACTATTAGAAGACCAGACAAACAGTAAAAAAAAACAAACGTTTAAAGCGAACGAATTGTGAAACAATACTTGTACCTATATAGATGCAACTGCAAATCAAGGGAATCTTGGAAAGTGAATAAAAACACTCGAAACAATATTAGACAATAATTTCAGATATCAACAATAACACACAATTGTAGAAGAATGGATTCAGGGAGGTGCCCAGAAGGGAATACCGGTATCGGGCGAAGTATTGGCATGACTACTTTTTGCTGAAGATATGATAACTTTGGCAGAAAAAGAAGACACATGATGAGATAGCTAAAAAATACATCAGAGGAAAGAGAACTACATATTAACTCCAGGAAAACTGAATACACGTGTATAGGAGAAGAAGGTAGACAATGTAGAAATTAATCATACCAAAGGCTTTAAATACCACGGATCAATAATATCAGGGGCTGGAACAATAATAGAAGATGTTGAAAAGAGCAAGAGCAATGGCAAGATAGATGGAAATAAGCTCGTCTACAAGGAATTTAGAAAACCAGACACTGAAGTGGTATGGACATATGGATACAATAGCACAAGATCCATGTCCGAATAGGATTTTGGGTTAGCATCGACTAGGAAGAAGAAGTAAAAGATAGACCTTCAATGAAGTGGAAGGTGCATATCTATAAAATTATGTAGGACAGAGGTCTGCTGGAGGGACACTGGAATGATCGACAGCTGCGGAAGCTAAAAACGACCAACCTACATATAACGGAAATCGGTTGGGGAAGTAAGTAAAAATAATAGAGCTCTATCGGAAAATAGGTAGGATTGACAACACTGTGCTTAACCTATTTCCAATATTACTGACATAGTTCGTCTCCCTTCGTTAGGTCAAGAAATTCGATAGATTCGTAGTTTTAAGAACTTACGCAAAAGTCGAAAAAATACCCGAAGTGAGATTTAAATCATAAAAAGAAAGTAACAAATATTGAGAAGGTCTGTTTGGATCCAAGGCAGTTCCGGCTGTTATCTTTTCAGGATACGTGTTATTTAACAGCTCATCAAAATGTTAAATAATGTCAAAAATTAACAAAAATGGATTAATGAATATCACGTAAAAAGGGCGTATATTTAAAATAACAATTATTCCGAAAAATACGAAACGAGATAAAAAAGTCCTCTTAACGCGAATATTTATGAAACGGAGATGCTCCTAAGGCTCATTTACATGCCGGTCTTGCAAACATTAAACCCACCTTCTATTTGCCAAGCAAACGAACTGCGAAATATTGGAATGAGGACTTTCACTGACCTTTGCCAGCTTTATTTTCACGTTTTGTTTGTTTGAAGCGCGGAATTCATTACCAAGCGTCATAATTATAAAAGAAATTAACTTAATTTCCGCGAATTAAAAAACAACAACCTACTAATTAAATATAATTAACAAAGATATCATTCTATTGTCGTAAATTAAATTCCTCCAATCTGTATGTTAATCCAAGGGAAAAACTGTAAGAAAGCAGGAAAGATTTATTGTATATTTACGTGTGGAACTCGGCCACATAATCTTAATTAACCCCGTAAGAGTAATGTGATTTAAAGAAACGCACAATCTCCAACCAGGAAGTGGTGAAATTGAAAAAACGTTCCGTCACCGGCAAATGCGGAGAAGAAACGAGAATAGAAAGTGTTATGGTGTTTGCGATCAAGGTTGAACCTACACACTTTCTGTTATAAAGGCATATAAGTCTTCATGTCGATGAAAGTGAACTTTATTGCAAGTTCAAGAAACAACATTTAACTTGAACTTCTAGTAACTTTCGTTTTCTCTTTTTCGCAGAATTAATTCTATCTAGTTTGCATATGGCTTACTTAGTTGGAAAGACAAGTTTTTTGACCTATTGGGAAGAAACCGTAAGCGACACAGTTTACGTAACCTGCATGAAGAGTCGTTTGAACCATTAGCGGAAGCAAAGGTTATTTTATATATATATTTATACAGGGTTGGGCAAAAGTACAGAACAATGTAAATATGGCTAGCGCGGTTTGAAAAAATGTTTACATGAAGGTTTCGATATATGAGGATACATTGAAAGTATTGGCGGTTTAAAAGGACTTCCTGTTTACCTAGAAAAGATACCAACTGTTCTATGTTAAATAGAATACCCTGTATTGTTCCTAATGTTTCGATATAATTCTTTCTTGCGAGTTCAGTGATATAAGGTTTGATACCTTTATCTAAAGATATTGAAGAAAACACTCAACAATAATACCTGGTAATTTGTTTTATTGCGCATGACAACAAAACAATGAAAAACAAACAAATAAGAAAACACAAATATCATCACTTGAGAAGATGCTCCCAATGGCCACCATTTTATTCTCTGTTTCGTGGTTCGTAGGGCATGTTAAAGCCGTCGGTCCAGTCTACCACTATGGTAGTGGTCGTTAGGTCAAGTCAGAGGCGCTAGTGAGACCTGGAATCTCTGACACCAGACTCCACCACGGCCATATGAACAATAAATAATACAGGGTGGGCCAATGAAAACGAAATAGACGTGTTTTTTCATATGTATCGTAATTTTTTAAATCGCCGTAAATTTTTATTTAGAGAGGGAAACTTTTTGCGTTTGTTTTCAACCTTGCCACTTTAACCTCCAGTTTCACCCCTAAAATTTTAAATGAGGAAGGGGATCGAGTGATACACCATTTTAAAGAGCATTAAATTCTAATTTTAACGCTTCCTAGTTTTCAAATTCGGATTCAGTTACATTAACAAGCCGCTCTGCAGAACTTCTTATTTCACCAACAATTCTTCCAAATCATCTGGTAGTTCGGTTAAACTCTAGATTTTAAATCTCCCCAAAGAAAGGAATACCTATATCACTGAACTCACAGAAAATAATTCTATCAATTTATTAAAGACATATAGGTGTATTTCATTTATAATAAAAAATGTTGATATCGTTTCCAGGTAAACCAAAAGTCCTTTTAATCCGCCAATACCTTCATTGCATCCGCCGCATATCTTAATCTTTATGTAGAAAATTTTGCCTAATTCGCGTTTGCCGTTTTAAAGATATTTGCAGTGTTCCGTACTTTTGCCCAACCCTGTATACTTTTAATTTTATATTCATTATGAGAAAAATTAATTAAACATTATTTCAAAGCTTAATTTTAAACACCAAAAATATTTTTATAGTTAATTGCCGTCCCGTAATTTGCTTATGTCTTCAATTTTAACAAATATGATCCTTGAGCTAGAATATAGGCCTCACAGCAAGGAATCAGCGAATCGTACACTCGGAACATTACATTGCCTGATTTTGTGTATATGAACACTGTACAGCAGCTGCTTTAGATGCCCTCAAAGATAAAAAATGTAGAGGATTTAAATCTGGAAATCTTGGAGGCCATGTGGAGAACCCTTCACATTGAATCTATCTATCAGAATAATGAAGATTTCGCGGTACACTTACTTGCTTTCTATAGTGGGATAGAGCACCATCTTATTGAAACCGCATGTCTCGTCGAATGTTAAGTAGAGCATCTCCTAATATCTCAGGAAGCCGATTGTCTAAAGAAGTCTGCCTATTTGTTAAGATTAAAGACATAAATAAATTATAGGTTACTTTCCGCCCCTGAATTTGTTTATGTCTTTAATCGTAAAAAATATCTTTTGCTCTAGAAAACATTACTTTGGGAATTGAACATCAAAAAGTGTATACTAAAAAAATATTTTTATATACAGATATAAGAAGGATTAGCTTGCATTTATGCACAACTGGCGATGCTAATTCGTACATCTGCACATTTAATGTAGAGACATCCAACTTAATATCTAAATACACACAAATTAACAAAATTTAATTTGAAGTAAGTTACTAATTGATATTGCGCTAACTATACGTTACCTATGTTGGCAATGATAAACAAGAACACCTTACACATTTTGAAAGATTTGTTATAGTAACTACAAATAAATATGTATTTTCTACATGGACTCGGGTGTTATCTAACCTAACCTAACAGCTTCCGCAGTGTAATATGTGCACAGAGTGTTTAAAAAATTCCGGATAATTTACTCATGTATAGTGCTCATCATACCAAACAAAAAAGTTTACTGTACATAATTGTAACCCGTACCATATCCAGCGGGTACTAGCCCTGACTGCTTCTGGTTATGCTTCAAGAATGGCGTTGTTTAGATTCATATTGAGAAAAGTTGCAAAAAATCCAAACTTTGCTAACAATATTTTATTTACTGATGAAATTAATTTTACGAATAATGGTATCATTAATCTGAATAATAACGATGTTCGGGCAGACGATAATCTCTACACAGTTGTCGAGTGAAGACATCGACATCGATTTTCATTAAATGTTGGTTGGGTATTTTGGAAGACTGTCTGATAAGGCCAGTGTTTTTACTAATTCGTTCTACTGGTTAACTGTATTTGACTTCCTACATAGTATATACCCCCGTTATTGGAAGACGCGTTCCCAAATCCTCCCCAAATATTAATCATTGTCAAAGAATACTTACAACTTATGGAGACGAGGCATCTAATTGGATGGCCACCCAGATCCCCCGATTTAACTCACTACATTATTGTATTTGGGAAAAAGTTATACTTATTTACCTGTAAGTCCCATTGCTTTTCATTTTTTTTATAATAATGCAACGCTCCTATCTCCGAAGCAGTTGGTTCGCGGACATATATTTATTAAGTCTACTTTGTTTGGTTCGATGAGCATACTATAGGTGAGTAAATTACTTTGAACTTTGAATATGTAAATGTAAAAAATATACTCTTGCGTTAATTCAGTTCAAATCGGAATACTAAGACGAACTTCTTTGTAATGTACAAATAATTTGACGGATTAATCTTACCGCTTTTTTGTTTAACCTATAGTGGTACTATCAGTGCTTCATACTTTGCTCACTATGTATGTATTTCAATAGTTACTTATGTACAACATCAAACAGTCAGTTTTCATCCAATGTTTTCCAGACAAAGGAAGTATGATTACGCTTTTTGGTCTAAATGTCCATTTAGTTGCCCTGCCAAAAGCTTTAATCAAGTCTATTAAACAGAGGCATGTACGCTTTTAAAATTCTAAAGATTTTTCTCTTATTTGCCTGAATATAAATATGGCGTCTGAAGTTGTTCTATTTTGCCAGTATCTTTGTTGTTCTTCCCTTATTGTTGTGTGTCTACTACGAATTGCTATGTGAGATAATTATTTGAATTAATTCTGTTGTTTCTTGTGCCAGTGTATCTTCTCCTTGGTAAACAATTTCTTTACTGATTGTAGCAGGGTTATTCCATTATAATTGACCAGTTCTCTTTTATCGCCCTTTCTAAATACCGGAATCGTAGTGCTATTTTTCCAATCGGACTGTTACTTTATTAATTGATTGGCTATGCCGTCTTCATTTGGTGCCTTTCTATTTTTAATTCTTTTAATTTCTTCTTTTATTTGAAGTCGAAGACTTACTATTAAGTCTTCGGCTTTATCTTCGCCTTTCTTTTTCGACTTCAGTTTTTAATTCGTCTGTATTGTCGTTGTTTAGGTAAAGTTTCTTAAAATAGTCTTGCCACTAGTAACTTTTAATTGCTTTGATTTGTTGGAATTCTTTATGTTCTGTTTTCTTCCTCTTAGCATTTTCCATCCTTTCGCTGTGCTCCATATAGATCGCTTTCCATACCTTCAGTAAAGCCAGTCCAGTATTCTTTTTCGATTTGCTTTATTTTCGCATTTACTTTGGTTCTTATCCGTATATAGTTTTGGCGTTCATCTTGGTTTCTATTGGAGATGTATCTCAAGTATGCTAGGCGCTTTTCCTCGGCCAATGTTTTAATTTCTTGGTTGAATCATAGTGTTTTTCTGTGGTCTGCATTAATATTTATTTTTCTTGTGCCCAAAGCCTCTTCGGCTGCAGTTAGTTTGTTCTTTTTTATTTTTTCACAACTTTGATCAACTGTGTCTTCTGCTTTAGTCTTGTTGTCTTGAATTATGTTTTCCAATCTTTTTGAGCATAATTGCCTAGTGCAGCCATTTTCTAACGATTCAATACTAAGTTTCTTTCATATTCAGGTGATTCCCTTTCAAATAGTTGTATTTTTAAACTTGCTTTACATAGGCACCATTTTATGATCTTAGCCGCCTATGTTAGGCGATGTGTTCTGGCCGAACGGCTCGATTTGTAATTGAATCGTTCATTTCAAAAATCACATAAGTCAAAATAGTTAATTTTCCAGTAGAGCGAAAAAACAACGCAAGTCGCTAACTTATGTGGTTTTTGCAGTGAATAATGCAATTGAGACCGAAGTAGGCAATTAATGTGTTATGGGACTTGTGCGGTTTTTACACAGAAGATGTAAAAAACCCCGTAGATGAGGTTTATAGTAAAAACTCAAATTTTCAAAAAATTGTCTTAGGTGGTTTTTGAAATGAGCGATTCAATTATATAATCGATTACAGATTCTTGATATCTTGAGCTCCAAGTGTGCATGTGTAATAGTTTGTGGGGAAAGTACGAAATATGTTCAATTGAAACCCATCTTTGCTTAATAACAAATGTATTCAGCAATTTATTTACAATAATAACCGTCTCATCTAAGGCACCTATTCTATTGTCTAACCGAGGTATACCCCGCTCTTAAAGTTTTCGTGGCTGCTGATTGAAGAAGTTTTCCACACCTATCTGTACTTCTGCGACTCAAAATGTCGATACCGCCTTTTTCAGCGGTCCAAAAATATGAAAATCGCAAGGCGTTAGATTAGGGCTATAGGGTGTATGCTCTGAAACCCTCCATTTCTTTCGTTGAAGATTTTCTTATACCACATTAGCAACATGAGGCCTAGCATTGTCGTGCAGCAAAATGACCCCTCGCGTACGTTTTCCTGGACGTTTCCGTCTTATTGCTTGATGAAGCTTGTTCAAAGTTTCATTATACAGATTTGCATTGACATTTACTCCAGGTTCCTTAAACTCTATCAACAAGGGTTCTTCAGGGTCGAAAAAAAATGTTAACATCACCTTGCCTACAGAAGATTGTGCTTTAAACTTTTTCGGTGGTGGTGAACTTGAATGTTTCCACTGCATCGACGGGAATTTACTGGATGGCTCTTAGTAATGGCACCAAGTTTCGTCACCAGCAACTATTGATAGAAAAAAGTCATCACCATTTTGCCTATAGTCTGTGAGGTGTTACATAGATAAGCCCATTCGCAAGCATTTTCATTCATTAGACAAGAAACGAGGAATCCATTGCGAATAAACTTTGCTGTAACCCAGATTACGAACAATGCTATGGACAGATCCTATACTCGTACCTACAATTTCTGCAATATCTCTAATTGAAATTCGACGGTTTTTCTCTAACAAGGCCTTCTACACATGTCATATTAATTTCTATTAATGCCGTACACCCTGCACCTGGTCGCGGCTCATCCATAGTCCCCTCTTTTCCATTCTTAAATTTTCGGCACCATCCTGAAGGATGCATAGCCAACTGTGAACAGTAAGTTGGCTATGCAATACATGCATTTCCATATACTGCTTGCATTCGCGTATGAATCTGCGATGGCTGCACACCCTCAGCGCATAAGAATTGCAGGACCGCACGCTGATCAAACTTGGACGGAATTTCAACAACAAACGCCATTTCAAAATCGAAGTTTTAAAAGTCAGTATCAAATTCAAACGCCAGAAACTTATTAATGTGTTGCTTACAAACACTACTAACATTAACAAGCGTCATTTGAATTATTGCATTTGTTTTCAAGGCTAAGCTAATCAAAGGGTTTCAGTTGAACAAGCCTTCTAGGTGTTATTTATGGGTAATTGATTGTGGGCACAGAACTGAATTAATGTTTCTCCGCTCTCGTTGATTTCTTCTTCGTTATATCTTTGCCTAACTTCTTGAAATATTTCTGTTCCTATTCGGCTATTCAGGTCTCCCATGATACAAATTTTGCTAATATTGTTGAACATGTCTATTTCTGACTGTAGTTTAATATAGAAGTCTTCCCTTTCCTCTCGCGGCTTGTTTGTATTTTTCGCATATACTGATATCATATGTAGTTTTTCTTCGCTTATGTTTATTGTTATTACTAGTATTCTGCCGTTGACATATTTAATGTCATGGATGTTAGATTGGTATTTTTGGTATATCAACATTCCTACTCCCAAGGCGGCTCTTATTTCCTTATTCTTTCCACTATATACAAAATTGTAGTTTTGGTGTTTTGTTGTACCTTTTCCTTTCTTTCTTCTCTAGGATAAGGCGCATATATCGATTTTGTAGTTTTGTACTTCCATTATCACTTCTTGGTCTCTATTATGACATGAACGTATATTCCAGCAGGCGAATCTTAATACATTCGTTGATATTAATTTAAATTTTGGTGATTACATGTAGCAAAATTTATCTAGGAATATAATATACAATTTAGTTCATGTTCCCTATGTTGCACTCCTATGCCTCAGTTCAAATGGTATAAATGGTATCCTCCTTCTCGTCTTAAATCTGTATTGGTCCACTGCCGAACAAATGTCTCTTTAATTGTTTCCATTTTTGTGTATCTTGTGCGTTTTTCTTCCCATCTTTCTCTGCTGTTCTAGAAATATCTGGACTATCCCGTTTTAAGTCTGCCGACACGTACTTTTCCTGTGCATGGTCCCCAGTCTATTATTTTCTTAGTCCATCTTTCATACTGAAATAGTGATATATGTCCCACCTATCTCCATTTAAATTTTGCCATTTTCGAAGCAAAATCACTAACTTTTTGCAAAATCTCTATTTGTGTTTTTTCCTTGCTACGTAACATTTAATATAGCTTCTTCCATATCTCTTCAATTTCCTGTCAAATTTTTCACCAGTCCTGTCGTTAGGGACCACAATTTGAAAATACAGGTAATAACTAGTAACACACATTCTCTTCATATACAAAGCTTTAAACAGGCCTATGGAAGACGTTCGCAGCACTTTTAATTAACTTATTGGGCTTCAACTCATTTTCCATCATTCGCAAGGTTATTCGGTGATTTTTTGCCACAATTTCACCAACTCCTCTTGAATATTCTCACATTCGTTTATGAAACATCTAAACCATTCAAACGCATTCGTACAGCCTAAGGTGTTACCATCGCACAACATTCCACATTTCATAAGTGTTTCCTAATTAATAGCAAAATTTAACATGCACTTGTTGCTCCAAAATGATTGACAGAAACACGATGCACGCACCAACGTCCGGCGCGGAAACTAACAGCTGTTCGAGTTCGCTTTACCACCCTCTATTGATCAAACTCTGAACTATTATATGTGGTTTTGCTTTTGGTTGAATATCACGACTCCAATACTTCAGTACCAATCTAGGAATTAAATTGCCAAACCTCGTATCGAATTGTATTTTATCCCTAAACCCCGCTTGTTCAGAAGGTTTGAATTCATCTAACTTGTCATTAATCGATTTGCTATTACCTCCATAAATACTTTATACAGATGTGACAGCATCTGTTTAACCAGTTTGGTTATCGCTTCCGCCGTATTTTAACATTTCGTTAATAACTCCTTCTTCCCTTGGAGTTTTTCTGTTTTGTAATTTCTTTACAGTTTCTTTAACGTCGTAGTCACTTATATTTACTACTATTCTAATGGTGTCTTCTGTATCAAGGTTACCCTCTTTGGTGGATGTATACAGCTTTGTAAAGTGTTCGACCCAGGCTTCTTTGGTGATTTTTGTAGTAGTAACTAATACCTTAATTTCTTTTCTCTGATTTCGAATCATTCTCCATACTCTTTTTTGTGCACTATACAAATCTCTTTGGAGACCATCTGTATAAGCTTTCCACTAGTTCTCTTTAATTCTTCTTATGTTTGCATTTGTTTTGTTTCTTACTTGTTTGTAGACTTCCTATTCTTCTACTGTTTTCGTTGCTAAGTAATGAAGATATTCCGTCTTTTTCTTACTGGCTAATATTTCAACTTCCTCACAAAATCATGGGGTTTTGTGGTTGGTCTCTTTATGTATATTTCCTTTTCTTGTTCCTAAAACTTTTTTTGTCGCGTCAAGTATATTATTTATATATATATATAATTTTGTAGCAAGCCATTCTTTTCATTGCTGCATAGCTTGCAGTTCTTGTGTTTTTAATGGCTTAATTTAACTATTGTAGTCTAGGCCTTCGCCTGGCCTTTTTTCTGGGTATTACTCCTTCCGTGATATTTGTCACAAACTCGTTGTGTCTAATTATATGTCCTATCCACGAATGTTTCTATTTTTTTAACATTCTTAGTAATGTTCTTTCTTCTTCCGCTCTTTGAAGTACCTCCTCATTTGTTACACGGTCGGTCTATTTAATTTTCAGCATTCTTCACCAACACCATGTTTCAAATGCATTTATGGTTTTTTCTTCATTTTTCCCTATAGTCCACGTTTCTGATCCATACAGGGCAGTAATCCAGATGCAACTTTTTATTAGAGCCGTTTTTGTTTGCAGTTGAAGGCTGTTTGAACACAATAGTTGTTTTTTTATTATTTAACATGCTCTTGGCTTCTCTTATTCATTGTTTAACATCTTCGTTGTTTGCTTTCTTTCTATATGTGATTTTAATCTGCATTGATACGGATGTCTCGTACTTTCATCTTCTAGTTGTTCTCTATTTATTCGTTGCTCATATTCTGGTTGTTTCTTCCTGGCCATTTGTAGTTTTAGGCGTAATTTACATAATAGTAGCTTATGGTCGCTATCTAAGTTTGCCGAGTTTAATGTCGTCACATCTAGAACTTGAGAAGGGTGTATCTGTCTGTTTGTTATGATGTAGTCGATAGTTGACTGTTGCCCCCTTGAGTTCTGCCACGTGTATTTATATTGCGGTTTATGGTTGAAATATGTATTATTTATTCTCAGTGTTATCAGTGCAGAACGATATTATTAACTCACCGTTATTATTATAAATGTCTTCGTTAAATCGCTGTTTAATTCCTAGTATAGTTTGATTACCGATTCTGGCATTTAAATCCCCTATTATTAAAACAGAAGCGTTATTTTGAATTTCACTTAGATGTTCTTGTAAAGTGTTATAAAATGTTTCTTTTTCATTTACAGGCTTGCAGTCTTCTGGTGCATCTACACT
Organism: Limonius californicus; assembly: GCA_014611495.1. Lineage (NCBI taxonomy): Eukaryota > Metazoa > Arthropoda > Insecta > Coleoptera > Elateridae > Limonius > Limonius californicus. The sequence goes on along the minus strand of JABXWE010019761.1, from coordinate 1,033 downwards.
GAATGTATGTACCTATCTGTCTTTTATCACTCAAATTTAGTTGAACCACTATGATTATTTCACTGATAAATTTGTAGTCCATTGTACTTTTATATTTGTAACTAATTAATAGTCCCACCCCTTCTTTCGCTCCTCTGTCCTTGTTCACACCACTATATAAGAAGGTATTATCTTGGTATGATACTCCTCCGTATTTCTTTCTTGTTTTTGCTATTCCAGATATGTCGAATCTGTGCTTCTTCAGTTCTATTAGTACTTCTTGGTCTTTGCGGTTCCAAGGGCGGGTATTCTAAGTGTAATTCTTAGATAGTCCTTTTACCGTTCTTTCTTTTTCCTTCGAATCACCGAGGTCGTCTTCTTGTCATCCGTCCAGTTCCGAGGTTTATTCCTGGTACGTTGAGCAGTTTTCAATTTGCATCTTCAAGTAGGGTGCTAACCTGGTTTAAAGATGCCCCTCCTCCTTCCTCGACCGGGCTTGGGACCGGCTACGGCGGAGTTACTAAAAACCTATGTTGATACCCTGACACTGTGATTTCGTGTGGATTCTGCAAATCCCAAGAGTGGCTGTTATCTCTGTTCATTAGTCCATTCCTTGTAAATCTTGCCTCATCCGTGAATAAAATTCTATTACGTAGGTTTCGATTTTGAATTATCCAGCGACAAAATTCCATACGACTAGCGAAATCTGTAGGTAAGAGGGCTGAACAGGCTGGATATGAAATGGATACAAGCCATTAAGTTTTACAGTTCGCCAAACTCGCATTCGTGATACATTAATTTGTGAAAATTCCGTTCTTAGACCTACATGTTACACGTAAATCAGATGGTATCTTGGGGCACGCAGTTTACAGAAAGAAAACACATACAGACAGGAATTTAAATGCAAATTCACATCATCATCCGATGCAGAAAGCAACTGTGCTAGAAACTCTAACAACCAGAGCAGTCCGAATCTAAGATGCAGAACACCTACAACAAGAGAAAACTCATCTCTTTATGTCGTTACAACAAAACAGTTATACAGCCACAGAAA